>PVKN010039841.1:0-10821 GCA_004027915.1 Capromys pilorides
TTTTTTTTTTTTTTTCTTTTTTTAAGGAGGCCAGGCAACCTTGCTCACTTAATACTTTTGATAAACTTCTGCTGACAAGGAAGGTGATTAATGATGGGTAAAAGAATTGAATCAAGAGCAGGAAAGACAGAGCCAAAAAAGCAGACGGCGAGGCTGATGGAAAGTAACGTCTCTACAGAAATATATGATGGACCCTCCTTTTTTACCATGCCAAGTAATTACTTGCACAGGCCTGTTGTAATAATTCCTATTACAGCCAAAACGGAAAAGTCAGTAACTCACCCGCCCTGGGACAAGGTGAAGGCAAGGCCAGAGCAGCACGGATCAATATTTCATTTACTCACGGAGGTTAGCTTCTATCCCTGTATCAAATTCTCTTACAGAAAGCCATGAAAGAAATGAGGTTTGCTGCAAAGCACCAATACTGAGGCCTTGCTTCCTTGGGGTGCTCGGGAGAGGAACAGAGCAGCAGACCCTTTCAGGAAAACAATATGCACCCAAGGTCGTTCACGACTTGCTACTGTTGGAAAATAAAATGCCATTAGCCTGATGCGAGGAATGGGCATCAATCACCTGCAGACTCGGCAAAGTATGCGTGCAACTTGGTGGTGCTGCTAATAATGAATGGGCCCTTGGCATGCTGTCTACACAATTTGACAATCGTGGAAAAAATCGTTGTTTGATGGTGCATCATTTGTTTTAGAAAATCCCATTAACATTTATCTCTGATTACCTCCTGGCTTAAACAATAACAAAAAGACAAAGAAGGGAAGGGCTGTAGCGACAGCTCCTCTGCTACCCAGAAGTTTTAGCTAGCTATTCTTTGCAAAAAGAAAGGATGGCTCACCCACAGAATGCCCCACACTGCACAAATGAGGTGTACCCAACGCTCAATCGTTGCTCAACAGTTTCCCTTGCGGATAGTTGAAATGTATGCTTTGAAGTTCCCTCTGGGTTTGCTATCAGCCTCTATGGGGAAAGGTCTAGGTACTGAGTAATTTTAAACCGGTTTGTTCACCTTTAACACTAAAATCAAACTCCCACAGTCTCAGGATCTGTGGACCTCACATCAGACGCGAGATCTGAATGCTTTTTCTTTCACCTTTTCGGTTAAGTAGACTTCCGATTGCCCCAATCCGCACACCTCTGGAAAGTATTTACTGTCCGGGTGCCACCCCCATCCGCAGGGAAGAGTCTAGGACAAACCTTTGGCATTGCTTTCCTCCCCGACATTTATGCAATTTTCCCATTACTTTGCTTAAGATTCCAGGAAGGAAGAAAGTTTCATTTGCTTGCTTAGACACAGGCTCCTGGCAGTCATGATTGGTAGCCATTCAAGTGTCTTAAAATATATTTTTTGTCTCTGAAATACATGTGTTTCCCTTCATTGGTCCTTCAAAGCCACCCATTCTGCTTCTCCCTACCTGCATTCCGTGAAACAAGGTTTGGCTCAAGGCCTAGGTGTCTCTGGCTGTTTCAAGGGCCTGAAGGCCACTCTAGCCTCCAGCAAGCAGAGGCTGGCTGGACCCAGAGCAGCTCAGGTCAGCAGCAGGACCTGCAGCCATGGCATCAGCATTAGGGAAGTATTTTCCAGCCCGCAGGGTCTGCAGACTTTCCCGAGAACTCTACCCCTCCCCCACACCCTCTTTAAATCCTGGACCCCAGGAGTATTTCAAGGGAAATTCAATCCATATGTGCCTGATTCGTGTTCACTTAACTCATTGACATGTTGTTTTCCAGGAGCTGATTGATGTACAAGGAGTCTTCTGACCTCTCCTCCTGAACCTTGCAGCCCTGCCTTTCTTTGAGCTAGAAAATTGCTTTTTACTTGGGGTAAGTAGCACTTTGGAGAGTTGAAAGTTTTGAGCTCAGCTGGGAACGTTGCTCCCACATCGGCGTGGGATTCTAGGTTTGACGAACGCGGCCTCAGTACCTTTGTAGCCAGCTCTTTCTAGCTGCATTTTTTTTTTTTTTTTTCATGTGTGACACCATAGCTAACCACCATCACAAGGAAAGTGGCTACTTTCTGGGTACTCAAGCAGGTACTTTAGAAGCTGCAGCATCACTCTGATGGCTGAAGACGCTCACGTCCCTGTGCTTGCTTGAGCCTCCCTTCACCTGCCATAGTTTCTTTCATGTGTTCCCAACCCAACGGACGTCCTCTGCCAAGTTTTTAATGTGCAAGAAAGGCAGCAGCTGACTTTAAACCCGGCTTTGATTCTGCTGGGCAACGTCTCGGCGTGGGTCAGGTTCCCTGGCAAAGGGTCTGGGTAGACTTTCCTACTGCTGGCCCTGGCACACATCCTAAGTCAGGGCACTGAATCATAAAAGTTGCGAGCCGGCTCCTCCCTTCATCCCCACCACGCTGCAGGCCGAGGGGGCTGTGCCTCTCTTTGTGGGCAGCTGTTGCTTGATCAAGAATAGCTAGAACAGCAGACACAGTGAATAGATGGACCCAGATCTTCCTCTCTAATTCTGGATAGAGAAGCAGGACTGGGTGCTATAATGGGGGGCCACCAAGCCCACTGGGTACGGCAGCCAACCAAGAAGTGCGGATCACCGAGACTGTGATCATCAGGAAGTCTATTTCCAAGAATGCACGCATGCGTCTGAGGAGGAGCAGGGCCCGGACACAGCTCCTGAAGCCTTGCTTCCCGGCCTGGCTCTGCGAGGTCTCTCGGCTCTGGAGGGAAGTCGGACATCTCCGGGGGGTTTCAGGTCCTCTCATCTGATTCTGACAAGGTGACAGCCCACTAATAAACCATGTGGACCTACAAGGTAAAGGCACATGACAGACAAAGCAGCAAGGGGGAGGAGGACAGCAGCTGATACCCACTGGACAGGCAGCTGTCACACACCCGAGACCACCAAGGGCCTGAAGCCCAGCATCCACTCAGTTCTCATTGTTTTCTTACCACCACGTTGAAAATACTGCTTTCCAAAATTATTTTTCTCAGTCATAACAAGAGGAAAGTTTGGAGCAGGTTAAAATACAGACTTTCCATGAGCTATTTCATCGAATCTCTCAACCTGGGACTCTGGAGGCCCAGAGCGAAACACAGAGCAGCCACACAGGGGCCTGGGAAGCCGTAGCACCAGGGACTGCTCTGGGTGCCAGTGGGTTCTCATCAGCTCTCCTTGCCAGCTTCCATTTCTTTGATGTGGCCCCAAAGAACACCCTTTGCCAAGTTATTTTGTTTTTATTTTCGTTTTCTGGGCTGAGACACCATGCGGTTAGGCCAGGGCCTTTAGGCTCAGTAGTGTCTCTGGCCCTTTTTATTTTTTATTTTGGAACAGAACCTCCCTAAACTGCCAAGCTGCCCAGCCTGGGCTCAAGCTTATAATCCTCCTGCCTCAGCCTCCCAGAGTGCTGGGATTACAGGTCTTCACTGGCTTTAAGTGTATAATAAGACAGCAGCTGACTTTAAGGCCTGGGGACCTCTCCCATCAAAGAACCACTACACCCCACACAATGTGCACCTGAGCTTCAGGGAGACTCAGTCCAGCACCTCCATTCCAGATGAGGCCCTGGGCAGGGGCTGGCCTGCGCCAGCCCAGCAATGGAGCCTGCCTTCAGCTCTCACCCTGGACATCAGTGCAGCACTACTGACCATGGCGGGGCTGCCTTTCCCACGCACCTGTGTGCCCTAGGCCCAGATGTTAGGGGATGGAGCCCATGCCTGCCTCCGGGAGAAGGATGCAGGCAGAACAGGCTCTGAGTGTGCAAAGCCCTGAGGTCCCACAGGTGAGAGAGCAGCATGCAGTATACGCTTAAATCCACACCTGTGCCAGGCCTGAGGCTCCGTGCTCGGTGCCACATGGGCCACTGTGCTGCTGGGGTAACCACAGCTCAGCAGGGAGATTCTGCATGCTGCGGTCACAGTGACAGTGAGGACGAGGATGAGGAGCAAGAGTCAGGCATCCTCTGCCAACCAGGGTCTGCTGGACCCCACCAAGGGCCTGGAAGACTTAGATGCAAATGCCTGTACCCACCTAGTGCGAGGCTCGTGCATGAGGAGCTAGCTGAGTTCTAACCTTGGGCAGCCCTGAGGGCCGCGTGGGGCCTTGGTCCCCAGAGGTGGCCGGTATGTGCCCCACAACCCAGGGAGGCCCGGCAAGGCCCGCAGGACCCTCTGTCAGCCCTGGGACCCTCCTCTCACCCAGCTGCCCATGTCAACTTAACAGCTCCTGGCAGGGCGGTGGACCTGGCTGGATTCAAGTGTGGCCTTTGCCGGAGAGCAGCTCTGGCTCCTCCCGCGCTTCTGCCATCCTCATCTTTGGGCTGCTGCCTCCGTGACACTGCAGACACCACCTGCAGGTCACGGACCTCCGCTCTACTCACTCAAGATCCAGCTGCAGGCCAGAAATAATTTATACATCACGCCCAGGCTGGTGGCCAGAGCCCCGTCCGTTCTCTTCCCTGAGGACTGCGCCTCCCAGGTGTGGTGGCTTTATCGAGCTAGATTCCCCGCTCTGCACCTCCTCCCGTGGATGCTGCTCTGAACAGAGATATCCGGGGCCCCAGACAGATCTAGTCCCCATGGGGTCACCTGAGCAGAGTGTGTGTGTGTATGTGCACACCTATATGTGCACGTGTACATGTGTATGTGCATGTGTGTGTGTGGCCTGCTTACAGCCCTTGACGGGCACAAGCGTTGTCTGCTGTGCAAGGAGCACACGCAAGGCCCCTCTGTCTGTAGGCGAATCTGTAGGAACCCGAGGTCAGCACTGATCTCCATGGACGCAGCTTGTCATGAGGTTAGCTTTTGTGAAAAAGAAATGTTGTCATTGAAAAAACACATAAAGGCCGGCTGAGGCTAAATGGGGCTGAGCCCCACAGGGAGACAAACCCTGGCTTGAGGAGTTGAATTCCTATGCCTTCCACACTGCAAGATGAAGAGTGGAAAGAGCCTTCAAGGCTCCTGGGCTTGGCGGGTGAAGCAGCCTTGAGTGTCCCGCTCAGGCCCTCGGAGGGCTGTTTTGTTTTGATTTTCCATATTTCTGCTGTGAAGCGCGTGCTCTTACTAGGAGAATTTTCCACAGGAATTTCTGACTCGGCTAAGGCTTAAGGCCTGTGAGCTCACAAGGCTTATCCGGCATTCTGGCTGTTGCAGTTCGCGTTCTCTAAAGCACGAGGCTACCCCTGGAAACCCGGAGCCCACCTGCGCACGCGTCCACAGGAGGAGACCCAGGTGGGCATGAGGTGGTAGTGCCTTGGCGGCAGGGCTGAGGCTGCCCATGCGGGCACACTCTCTGCTGCACTTCAGAGGGTGCCGCGTGTGCATGGGGCTCTCACTGTGGTCACCCTGCAGCATTTTAAAGGCATAATCAAGAGCTGGGCACAGTGGCACCTGTTGGAACTCCCAGCTACTCAAGAGGCTGAGGTAGGAGGATTGAAAGTTCAAGGCCAACCTAAGCAACATAGTAAGACCTTGTCTCAAAATAAAAAATTTAAAAATGGCTCAGGATGTAGTCCAAAGTTAGAATACAATGGGGCTCCATGCCCAGTAGTGAAAAACAAAACAAAAAATTACATTAAATTACACTAACGGACATGTATTTCCAAGACACTTTGTTTAAACAAAGAAAATTCCAGAACACTATGTGCACATGCAGTTATTTTAATTACTAGTATCTGAAAAACAATAATGGCACACGTGCACACACAGAAGTACATACACATGCACATACGTAGAAAAGCAATGTAGTGCCTCAATGTAATAAACTCTGCTAGAAGAAAGGCAAGGTCAGGCAGCCATCGAAGTGCTCCTCCTGTATGTGTGTCATCTCTTCTAAAAGACAAACACAAATGAGAATTGAAAAGACATTGTGGGGTTGGGGCTATAGCTCAGCAGTGCAGTGTTTGCCTGGCAAGGACAAATTACCAAATTTGATTTCCAGCACATAAGTAAATAGATGATAGATAGATAGATAGATAGATGATAGATAGATAGATAGATAGATTTAAAAATTAATAAAAATGGGAATCGGCTTAGGTTCACATTTGTGTTGTTTTCCACCCAGAAGTGCGGAAACGAAGCGGCCGCACCTCCTCTCCTGTGCATTGATTTACCTTTATGTCCCCACCTCGGTGAGTGCAGAGACAGCCAGGACCCTCTGCAGAGCTCTGTCTGCCCCAGCAACCAGCAAACACCGAGAGGCTCCTGAGCGTGTCGCCTCTCTGCCTCATCCCCCAGGCATGGGATGCGCGCCTGCCCTGAGTCCTCAGCATGGATTTGGAAGTGCAGCCGGAGGGTGTGCGCCCTGTGAGCCGCTGAGCTCGGGCCTAGAAGCCGAGGGAGACCATCCAGGAATCGCAAACCCCAGAAATCAAGAGGCCAAAAGATCGCTCAGAAGCAACATTAACTGAGTTTTAGTAATTTCCTGGACTTGAAATTCCACTGTCTTGCTACTCACTGCCACAGTTAACACACACTTCTTTGGGCATCAATTTCTTGTTGGCTTTTTTTCTTGCCCTCTTTGTCTAGGGCATGCACTTTCTCTACATTTACATTTTAAGTTCAGGAAATTAAGTTCTCTTATAGCTAATGTTCTTTCACTGTGAAATAGGCTGCTTAAAAAATCTGCTCTTTAAGGGAAGTTGAGCACTGTGAAGTCCTGCTTAGCGTTGGAGCTAATACCCTATAGCACTTCCTGGAGGCCACGTGTTTTCTACAGTGTGTTTTGATGTGACCCTAAGCACCTTTCATGTGTGTCCAGTGGCTCAGTGACCACTGGTCCTGCAGCCAGGAGACCACAAACCCACGAATCCAACCCAGGACTTCGGGGTTAAAAGCAAACCTCAGTCAGCTGGTCTACAGAGGGGAGCAGTTGATGCTTACTTTTTTTTCCCTTTTCTTGTCCTTTTTAATTTATTATAACTTTTAAAACCAATTTTACACCCTTCCATCTGCTCATGTGGACTGCTAATCTGTGTTATGCAATACAGCAGCCATTGTGGAAGTCCCACTTACTGTTTTGTTTGGTGAGCTGTATTGTTTCTAGTTGTTGTTTTTTTTTTTTTAATATTAGTTTGTATTCTCTTTAGATAATAAAAAAATGATTAGGACAGTCAGTAAAAAATAATAAAACCAAACCTCACCTGCGGCATTATGCCTGTAAGTATCGTTCAAGCATTCTGGGGCAAAACCAACCTAACTCTTCCTTTATGTAAGTTATTTATTTAAAAGTTGAGCTAAGCACGGCCCTGGAGGAAGCTCGCTCGCGGTCGCCTCTTGCTTCCCAGCCACCGCGTGCGCACCGTCTGCCCTGGCTGGCGCACTGGCCTACACCTGCGGCCGGCTCTGCTGGCCATTGAGATCTCACTTGGTGCAGGCAGGTCCAACAGCAGCGAAGACAGCTTGGCGAGGCTCGGCCTGCGCCCCTGCGCCCTCTGTTTAATCACCTGCCAAGCCTGTGGCACGACAGCCCTCCTGCTTCGCTAGCTAATGGCTCTCCCCGGAGTGCAGGAACTCTGCAGGTGGAGCGGGGGAGACGCAGGCGCTCCTCGGAAGAGTGGGAGGCGGGCGGCGTGGATATGTTTTTCTGGCATCACTGGTGCTGAGCTCCGCTTCTGGACTGGGCCCTTCACGACCCATTTTTTTTCTGACCAAGGCCCCGGCCTTGGATGAACACCCTGAAATGAGAAAGGATGTACCCACCTGACCCTTCGCACCTGCTTGCGGAGAGGCTGCATGAAAACAGCACGGAAATTTCCACCTGTGACCCACGCAGCCAGGTGCAGGACTCGAGGTTTCCCTGCTGACCACAGGCCCTCGTGCTGAGGGTCCCGTCCCCTGCCTGTTTCCCTCGCTTCCTCCCCGGGAAGGCGTCGTGGTGCGGCCTGCACATCGTCACGCTCTCCTCAGTCGGCCTGAGCTGCTCATCACGAAGCTGCTTCGCGGACATTTGAACCTGCTCTTTAAAGCCACCTCCTGTTCTTGCCATTCAGCTCACTGCCTTTCCGTTTGGCTTCCTTGCAGAAGTCGGCCCATAGTGAGTCTTGCTGCCCACTGCCAATTTTGGATATTGTAATAAGAGCATCCGGCTAGTTACAAGTGCGAAGAGGTGCACTTAATCCTGTTAAGAGTTTGGAACGTAAAAGAAGGAAGACAGTGCTTACGGGTTGAGCGCTGCCTTTGTATTTTTCTTGTAGAAATACATTAGTGTCGCTTAGCCAAAATCTTATATAAAAGAATGCTGGGCTTCACCATTAACACTAAGATTTTTAGTTAAAAAGATGTTTCTGGGCTGGGGAGGTAACTCAGCAGTGTAAGCGCCTGCCTGGCAAGCACAAGGACCCCGAGATGAATCCCCCAGCCTCACCTGGGTGCACCACAGGGGCCTCTGAAACTGAGCATGCTTGTGCACAGCTGTGATCCCAACGCTGGGTAGGTTGAAACAGGAGGATCACTGTGAGTCCAAGCTGCATAGTGAGACCCTGTGCCAAATAAATAAATAAATGGTTTTTAAAAAATTGTATAAAAAATAAAAAGAATGTTTTTGGGTCCTGAAACCCAGTGTTTGGGTCCTAATGATGTAGCAGAAGGGGTGGATCCTCACAAAGTCTGCAATCCTGTGTCCCGGCTGAGTCCCACAGCCAAGCACCCTCGGGGGCTTGCACAGGGCTGTGCTGTCCCCGGGGATTCTAATGACTGAAGAAGCAGCCAGTGTCTCCACACAGATCTCTGCATGCAGGGGGCACAGGGAGACCGGCTGAGCTACTGTGGACGTCCAAGCACCACTGGACTGTGTAATGGCTGAGGAAAAGTCCCTGAGCTTCACGGATGGACCGGTATGGGTATAGTTAATTACCCAGGTGATGAGTGTCCATTACAGGCAGACTCAGAGTGTCTTGGCTGCAATTTAGGGTCACCACACTCGTATCTCCCCCCTCTCTCTTCTCTTTGTCCTCTGTATTGGTTGGTACATTGCATCCACTGAGAAGTTTAGAAGTTTGATTGAGTCAACAGAGAGCTAGGACTCTTATTTTGCAAACGTCCTCTTCCTGTGCTAGAGGAGGGCCTGGACAATGTGTGAGCTCTACACCCCCAGTCCAGGGTCGCCTGCTTATAATGTAAGGAGGAGGGAGAGGCTGGCTGGAAGCTGCAGCTGCTGCCTTCCCTTTGCTCCTCGCTGTTTTCTGCTGCCCTGAGCTGCTGCTCTCTGCCATGCGCTGCTCTGCCTGGAGCCAGCCGAGTGTCGACTGAAACCTCCACACACCATGAGCTACATAAACCTTTCCTTCATTAATTTTGAATGTGTGGTATTTCATCCCAGCAATGAGTGAAAAGCAACTGAGACAGAATTTGGTACCAGCTGGTAGCTGACCTTGGTATCATCCATGTGGCATTGGTTTTAGGCACATTCAGAATGCAGGAGTTCTGAGGTTAAGAAGGCTTCCACCTAGATTTCAGAGGAAGGCTTGGGAGGCCAGGCAGTGTGCCCTTGAGAGGGCAATGGGTGAAGCGGTGAATGAGAAGCCTACTCCATGAAAACTCCAGAAGTTTAGAAAAGCCAGAAACAATGATTGTCTGAGAAAAGCTCCAAGGAAGAAGCAAAGCCAGTCCCAGAGAAGAGCCTTGGGAACTACCAGGAGAAGTGCCGTAAGGTGGAGCCATGGAAGGCTTTTAGAGCTCACAACTCCATCAAGGTTGCTTCAGGTGCTCCATGTGGAACTACAGGTCTTAATGTTTGCCCTTCTGGATTTTGGACCTGTTTTGGTCACAATGGTTTGTATCCTACTGTGTGTACTTTCTGGAATGGTAACATTTATCTTGTGCCTTCGAATGTTGGAAATATTTAACTTTTCATTTGTACAGGGACTCACAGCTAAGAGTTTGCCTTGGATCTTGGAGGAGACTTGGGACTTGGATTTTTCAGCAATGCTGAAACTGTTAGAACTCTGGCAACTCTTGTGGATGGGCTAAGTGTCCTTTGCATAAAGGGATGTGCATGAGTCTCTGGGGGGAGGGCAGAATTCTCATGAAATATAACATTGAAGTTGTGAAATATTAATGTACCTGGGAACTAGTTTAAGGAAATATCAGATTGCTAAGTTAACAAGAGATAGGTGTGCTGTTTGATGCATCGGGTCAACTTGAGAAGTTTATAAGTCTGATTCAATGAGTCAGAAGAGAGCCAGGATTCTTAGTTAGTAAACATCCTCATCCTGTGGAAGAGGAGGGCATGGACATTGTGTGAGTTATACACCCTCAGCCCTAGGATAGTTTGTTTATAGCATAAGGGCGGGGGAAAGGCTGACTAGAAGATGTTGCTGCTGCCCTTCCCTTTTCTCTTCACTGTTTTCTGCTACCATGGACTGCTGCTCTCTGCCACAGACTGTGAGCTATACAAACCTTTGCTTCCTTCATTCTGAGTATCGGATATTTGCCCCAGCAACAAGTGAAAAATAACTGAGACATCCTGTCTTTGTCCTCTCTCTCTCTCTCTCTCTCTCTCTCTCTCTCTCTTTCTCTCTCTCTGCCTTCCTGCAGTTCTCCCTGCTTTTTCTTTTATTTGTGGGGCTTGGGGTGAATGCTGGGTCTCACACATGCTAGCCAGGTGCTTTGCCACTCAGCTACACCTATAGCCTTTATGGTAGATGTTTCTAATGTCCAATAGTAGCGGGGAGAAAATGCAGTGCAAATCACTTAAATGTTTAAAAACAAGTTGAATAAAAGCAAAATGCAATTAGTGTACTTCACTGAAATTAGAGAAAACATTCCTAAAATTCATCTGGAACCAGAAGAGACCTAAAATGGCAAAAGCAAGCCTAGGCAACAAAGGCGAGGTAGCAGGCATCATTATCTCTGACTCACA
>PVKN010039842.1:0-10817 GCA_004027915.1 Capromys pilorides
TTTTTATAAACTTTGTCTTAGTATAAGATAAAACGGTTTGCAACAGAGGACAAATGTATAAAAATGTAATTTTAATAGAAATTAAATGGTTAGTAGTCCACCTGGGTAAGATTTTAAACCTGTTTGCACATAGTTCTTTAAAATATTACATTTATGTGATTTTTAAAAAGTGAATAATATTTCCATTTTTCTATGTTGCATGTACATGAACAACATCTGAAATGCTATTTGCATTTTAATAGCAAGAATGGAAGTCAATAAATTTGTAAATACTTTCACAGTAGTACATTCCTTTCACCTGACTTTCCTTTCTATAATAAAAAACTACTTAAATAATAGTTCTCAGATGCTTATTTCACAGTAACTCGGCGGACTCTTACTCTGGCCCCGGGCCTGAATTCTTTCTGTTGTTATTTTGTATGTTTGAGACAGGGTTTTGCCATATATTTTGGCTGGTCTTGAACTCACTACAGACTGATGTAGATCCTCCTGCCTCAGCCTGCCCCTAAAGTGCTAGGACTACAGGCATGTGCCCAATGACATATGGCTCCAAATTCTTTTCAAAAATACTGAAAGAGCACATTCTTGCCTTCTCATCTAAGATATTTTCAACACCATTTTTTTAAAAGTGTAAGAAGATGGCTTTAAAAAAGAAAAAGCTACTTCCTATCCCTAAATTTCATTTTCAAGTATGATGTCAAGAAGCCAGTTCATTCCTTTCAGTCAACATTTATTAATCGTGGTGCTAGCCCACCCCTACTACATAAGAGATGTCACAAGCAGGATCCCGCTTCCTAAGATGCAGAGAGAGAAACAGTAGACAGAGGCAGAGGCCGAGAGGCGTGGAGGCCGGGAGGCGCGGAGGCCGGGAGGCGCGGAGGCCGAGAGAGAGGCGCAGAGGCCGAACCAACTGGTACAAACGAGGCTCTGGCACAGTCTGTGCCAGCCATTTCAGCACGGTTGGGGACGCGAGGACACCTGCCCAACGGCGGCTCTGCTCGCGCTTTCTCCTAGAGAAAGGATCTCCAGCTGCGGATTCCGCGTACCCAGCTCTTAGCCAGCACACTCAGCACGAAGTCCCACTCTTCTGCATGCGTGGAGCCTTAAGGAGCCTCAATTCGGCCGCCTCTGCCTGCCTTGGCCATAGGCCTCAGTCCCCGAGGAAGCCAGCAACATTCCTCCCGCTCATGGTGCAAGGGGCCGGGGGCCCGACCCTCAGCTTTGCAAGCGTCCTAACGCCGAGGGCGGGCGCAGCAGCGCTTCTGCCTTTGCCCGAGCTCTGCGGCCCGGCAGGGACCCTGCGCCCAGCGGGGTCAGCGCGCAGCCTCCACCTCGGCGCCCTGCACCTGCCCACACTCCATCCGGAACCGTGGCGGGGATCCAGGGCGCCTCCTCCCAGCCCTCCAGCCGCGCCCCGCTGCGCGAGGCCGAGCACCCTCTCTCCGGAAACCCAGGGGCCTCGGTGCCCCCCGCGAGCCCCAAGGAAGGCCGCGAACTCGGGCTCTCGGCTGGAGCGGGGCCCTGAGGCCGCGGCGAGCCGCCAGCTCGGTGACGGAACAATGGGCCTCGCGGGGGGCCAGGGAGGCCGCGCCCGCTCGGAGCAGCTACCTTGGAACCGCATCCTATGCCCCGCGCCGTCCCGCGCCGCGGGTTACCGCGAGCCCCGGAGCCTGCCCTGCCCAGCAGCCTCCGGGTAAGCGACCGAACCACACCCCGGCCCGGCACCCTGCCTGCCGCAGGCCGCCCCGGGGTCTGGGCCCAGCGGAGGACAGGGAGTCCCACCCAGCTCCTCCACCTGGCTAGAGGTCCCGTCTCCAGCGTAGAGGTGGGGGACTGTGGGGAGCCACAGTAAGAGACTGAGCTCCCTGCACGGAGCAGCGCTGCGCCTGTAGCCAGGGCAGTTAGAGATTAGCACGCCACTAGCTGAGGACGCTCGAGTCTCAACACTCGTCTACATAGACGCTATGACGTACACGCATCCTGATATTAGAATCAGTACAGATCTGTGAGGTGTGATCCAAACGCACCATCAACGCTTCGACTTTAAATAATTTATTACAGGAGAAGACACATTCCCACGAACCCCCTTGAACTGCTTTCCCTCGATGAAAACACACTTATCCTCTCTTCTTGTCACTTTCTGAAGCAGTTCTAAAATGTCTTTCCTGAGAGTCTTTCAGAAGTGTGATCAAAAATACACGAGTGTTCCTGCTGAGAGCCATTCTGACTTGCCCAGAAAGCCTTGCAGCGAATGCGATTACATCAGGCTTGGAGTTCTGCAATGAATATAAGTCTCCGCGCGCTAACTCCTAATGTGGTACACATAGGCATGGGGATTGATCATCGATGAGGATATTTTCTGCTAGGGACTTTCGTGCAGACTTTATCCTAGGTGTTAGTAGCCCCACGATTCAAAATCATTTTTTCTATTGTATCTAGATTGTAGGTCGTGGGCCGTAGCGGGACCCACACGCTGCTTTGGCTCTCGTCAGCCCTCAGCACCGCGCACCTCCCTGACATCTCGCCTGAGGTCTGCGTTGATCCTTGCAGCTTTCTCTTGGCTGTCTTGACCTCTGCCCTGCGCCAGGGCTTCCACTTCAGTGTTTCGCAGCTAATCCCAGCTCCTCTCCCTGGTCAAGTCTCCAGCTCATCGTCTTGCCTGGGACTCCTTTGCGCTTCCTCTTTCCCTCCAGTAACTCACCAGCTCAGTGATCTCCACCGGCGCTGGGTGCTGTCTGCTCACTGGCCGCCTCGGCTACTGCGGTCACGGGTGGGCTCCTGAGCTCCAACCCTGGTGTTCTGGAGGCAGCCTTGCTTCCTGTCTGCCTCTAAGGCTGCACTTCCATTCTGGATCCTGCAACAGTGAGTAACTAAGCCCTTGATTTTAGGGTGCCAACAGGCAAGGACCCCAAGAGGAGGAAGAAAACAGCTTTTGTAGTAAGCCTGTACTGGGTGTTGTTTAAAAAGGTTGATGTGATCATCACGGGAAAAATAAAAGCTCTGTTGGTCTTGCTCATGTGGATTTTATCATGGAGCGAATATAGATGCATTTCACTTGTGTGTATATATAGAGAGAGGTCATACAAAATCATGTTAATTTTAAATTAGTTTACATAAACTATGTGATCTTTAGAGTTCTCCAAGCCTATGGAAGCTTAATCCAAGCTTCTTGGGCTTGAATTAAGCGCACACTTCCAAGCCTAAACTTCGAAGTTAGCACTCAAAATATGATCCCAATCTACCTTTCTTAACTTATTTCTTACAACTGACTTCCATATGTTTTTCGTTGCAGTGGAAGTCTGCTTGGCTTCATGTGTCTCAAGCTATTTCTTCTCTGTCACCTATTTATTCCCTTCTTCCTTCAACACCATCTTTTCTTGTAACCCTTGAAGGCCCTCCTGTTGGATCTACCCTCACGTCTTCTTCTTCCACTGAACTTGCCCCTAAGTCTTTGTTTCCTTGAGCCTTTAATATTACCAACCTTCATTTGCAGCATTACGTGTCCCTTACTTCGACATTACTAAGTATGCTTGTGGAGATCGGACATCTCACTCCATGCACAGCTACATTCACTAGCCAATCGTAGACCAGACCTAACTACTCACAACCTTAGCTAAGCAATCCATAGTTTAAGGTTTAACAAATGGCTGAGTGAATCTCTGTGGACTTACTATTTTTAAACACTTTCATCTCAAAGAATACCTGTTGCATACTGTCACGTAGAATGTGGTATGGCAATTTTTCAAAAAATTAAACTCAGGATTATCGTCTAATCCAATAATTCCACTTCTGTGTATTTACCCAAAGAAAGTACCCAAGTTCAGGCAGGAAGTTGCACGGGTCTTTGTACACTATGTTCATAGTAGCATTATTTGTAATTGCCCAAACATGAGTCAACCCAAGAATCCACTGATGTGGCAAAGAAAGCATAGTATGGAAATACAATAAAATATTACTCAGTCTTAACAATGCACAACATTCTGACACATGCTATCATATGAATGATTCTTGATGTTATGTTAAGGGGATAGTCAGTACCACATGGACAAACACTGTTCATGTCAATGAACTACCCAGAGGACTCAAACCCATAGAGAGAGTGGCGAGATAGCTACCTCAGGCTGGGGGCGGGGCAAGGAAAGAGTCAGTTTTTAAGGGAGACAAAGCTTCAGCTATGGAAGACAAATTCAAAACATGCGAGTCCCACAGAACGGGCATGTGCTTCCTGGGAATGTATATGATACCATAGGCTTATAAACTCAAAAGCAGTTTAAATGGCAAGTTCAACTGTCTGTTCATTTTGCAACACAAACACCAGCAGGGGAAAGGGGCTCTTTTTCTTCTTGCGTGAAGGCATGAGCCTACCCCTGGGAATGCTGGGTGCTGGTGGCACCTGAGGCTACCCAGCTGCAGATTCACTGGAGCCTGAAACCACTTGGCATATTTTCGTGTTTCCTGGCACTGTGACGTTAATACTTGGTATCAAGTCATGCAAAATTATTGATTGGAAAGAAACATTCCATGATAGTTGTGTGAGTCCTTAATTATACAAGTAATTTGCAGATTATGCAGCTACTTTCTGTTTCCTCTTTTTTTTTTTTTTTTTTTTTTTGTTTTATAGTCAGCTCAGCCTGCCCTGGGGGTGGAGCTGGCCCAGTGTACGGTGCCAGGGATAGAACCACAGTTCCTGCGGTTGCCTAAGCTTTCCTAAGCAGGTACTTTAGACCACTGAACCATCTAGCTGTCCCTCTGTTCCGTCTTTTATAGCTTCTAAGTTTGATTTAAAGCTTTCATTTATTCAGTGATTAAAATTTGCAAAGTAAGTATTGCTTTCTGTTTATCAAATGAATATATATTTATTATAAAACAGTCAAGCATTTTTAAATGTTATCACCTGAAGCCAAGGGCACCGTACACACCTATATTACCAATTTTAGGAGCTGAGGCTGAGGCAGAAAAATCACTTAAAACCGTAAATATCAGGAAGGACCCATTTCATAAAACAGAATATGTTGCCTAAAATGTGAAACTCAAAATCTCAAGTGGTGATTTGCACTAAGTATTAGGAATGTGTACATTTGTAGGCATATGGATGTTATTTTTAAACATTATTTCACTTACACAGATTACACTGCTTGTTTTCTACATAAAAACATATTTTACATGTCTTTGTATGTCTAGATACCTATCAATATTAGGCTTCTCCGGCCGGTGAGATAGTTCAGCAGACTAAATGCCTGCTTTTGCAAGCACAAGGACCAGGGTTCGATCCCTGGTCCCATGTGCTGCCCTGGCCCTGGCCCTGCCCCTGCCCCTGCTGGGGTACACTGAGCCAGTGAACTAGACTGGGCATGTGGTGCACCCCTGTAATCCCAGCACTGGGGAGGCTGGCTGAAAACAGGAGGATCACTACAAGTCCAAGCTGCCTAGTGAGACCCTGTACCAAATACGTAAAAATGAAAAATAAAAAATTAGGCTTTTCTAGAGAAACATAACTAATAAGACATATAAATACTGAGGAAGATTTATAATGGGAGACTGGCTTATTGATTGTGAAGGCTGACACATCCCACAGTCTGCTGGCTACAAGTTGGTAGCTCAGGACAGCCAGGGGCGTAACACAGCCCAAGCCTATAGGCTGAGCACAGGTCTGCAGGCAGGTGAAGGTGCATGACCGTGCTGCAGAATGGAATATGACTTCATCCTTCCTCTGCCTTTTCTGTTTTTTGACCCTTGACACACTGGCGCTACCCACCCATATTGGTGAACTCCTCTCCTCATATCACAGCCCCAATGCGAACCTTTTCTAGAAACACGCCCAGAAAAATGTTTCCCCAGTCGTTTGACCCTCCCTTAGCCCAGTTAGGCTGACCAATAAAATTGACCATTACAGGTTCTCTCGCTGTGCTTTTAAACTTCTGCATGATATAAGGTCACCCATTAACCTATGCTGCCGGTGTTGGGAGCATTTCATAACCACAGCGGAAACATGCTGAAATAGACGATGAGAAAGGTTCTCTCTGTGTATCTACATAGGTGTTTTGGAGTTTGGAGGTGAATAGAGATAAAGCTGTTTTCTCTTCTATAAGAAACTCAAGTATAAATAAAGAGAAAAATGAAAAAAGAATATGAGAAACATGGAGATAGAACTTTTACAAATAGGGAGGAGACTAAGAGATGTAGGGAGAAGGGAGGGAGGGAGGAAAGGAGAGCAAAGCCAGGTGAAAAAAAATGAACATGTGTTCTGTATAAGGACTCCCCACAATGAGTGCAATTATTATGTACTACAAACATGGGTGAGTAAAAAGTAGAAAATGTAAAAATTTACATCAAATAAAAATAGAATTCCCAGCAAAAAAACGTAATTTTAACAGATGACTACAGAATTTTAGTTCTATTTCGATGGGCATCAACCACCCCATCACTCTGGAAAGTTGTGATTGACTATACATAGCTGAAAGAGTAGATAGTCAAAGCTAAAATACCAAGATAAAAACAGCTAAACCTGATCCAGTGAGCTTTTCCAAGATTCAGCATGTAACAAAACACCCTGAAAAGAATACCTGAACCTGAAACTATAAATTCTCCAAGCCCCTAGGTTCAGCTTGTTTAACAAGAATTCAAAGGAATTTAGAGCTCTACCTTTGTAACTCTCTTCTAGTAGGATATCTACCTCATTCATTGCTTTAAGTGTTTTGTTCATACCACCAAACTTAACTCTCCTTTGAGCTCTCTACTAAATGTGGAAAAAAAAAATCCCCTGACATTACTGTCTTACCACCCACAACAAATCCCAGCTGGAATTTGGTGATTTTCTTTTATTGCGCTCATTCAGTGTTTGCTATATTCCAGAATTTCAACAATTACATCTTTCATTTCTGTGTTGCCTTGTTAACTCTGCCCTTTTAAGGCAAGACAGGTACTCATATTTCCATGTTTAGACATGTGGCTTACAAATATGATTTTGTAAATTAGTAAGGAGACTTTAAGAAGGACTTTAATAGCTTGGATGGATCTGTACTTTCCAAGAAAACATTTTAGGGGAAAAAGGTTGCTGTTTCCTCACACAAAAAAAATTACATTATGAATTTGTTAATAACTCATAAAAAATAAAGACTATTTTGCTTCCCAAGAAAGGAAAACATGTTTATTCAGAGGTTATTCTGAGGTTTAGTCACTCACTTATTCATCTATTTGAGAATTTACTAAGTGTCAAGCATGATAGGTGGATGATAAAAATAATTTGTTATAACAATATATACTGTACCCTATTCCAACCACTTCCAACCCAATACTAGATTTCTCTGATAAATATAGGACTCCTATAAAATATTATTTATTTAAGTTTGAAAGAATATTTAAGAATAATTTCTAAAAACAGAATTACCCTCCCTCACAGACAACCAAAACCTTGTTTTTGGTGTACGTATACACAAACACATTTTTTTCCCTCAAATTAAAAATTATTTACACTTCTTTGTCTGAGATCTGTCCAGGATTAAGAATAATGATATTCAACCACAAAAAGGAGTAAATAATATATAATTGTAGTGTTGGAATTTATCATTTTAGCATGGTTGCCTCCAGATTCACCTTTCTTTGATCTTCTTGTAGATCTATTGTCACTGACTGCAAATGTCTCAGTATTTTTGCTCATTGGAATGTGGTTTGACAGATTAATTATATGTTATCAGGCAATTGAAGAGCAGCTAAAGATATATGGATACAAGAGAGATGGTGATGTCTTTGAGCTCTTCCTCTCTCAAAAGTAAGTGTACTTTATGTTTAAAAATGAAAGAGTATCATATTATAATTGCCTATTGATACAAATATTCATTTCGATTTCCTCCCCCACCTCACAAACCAGGTAGACAACTTCATTCTAATTACTTTATTATTTGGTGGGTTCCACTGCTTTTATTGGAGAGTCAAGATAAAGAAATGGATAAAAACAAAAAATAATGAGCCAGGCTGGATTGGAATCCCAGCTCTGTATTTTACTATTGGATGGTCTTGAGATATTGTATAGCCTCTCTGCTAGGAGTGTCATTTATAGACTTCCCAGTTAAAGCTGGATTTTAGAGAAAAAATAAATATAATTTCATTACTGTAAGTATGTCCCACACAGTACTCAGAAACTTTCTTGTTTCTTTGAAACTCAAATGCAAACCTGGTATCATCCTATATTTCCTCTTGTAACTCAATTTCTTATGTATAACAACACTAGTCATAGGGTTGAGTTAGTAAAAGCTAGCAGAGGTCTTGGTGCACAATGAGCATTCATTACCAGTACAGTTAAAATTTATTATTATTGGGAATCATGATCCACTTATATCCCACAGTATGATAACCCTTATTATGCTATAGCCTAGAACAACTACTGTATTAATCATACCAATAAATAGGAAAATCCCTTCCTCTACCAGCAGCCCTGTTTAAGCCTATGCAAACTCCTCAAGATAGCAGATTACAAGATGAGTTTTTCCGTAGAGCAGTTCCAGCACCAGAGATAGAACATAGGTAGAATAAGAGGAGGAGGTTATAGCTATCCCAAGAGTGAGCTCCTGGTGGAAGGATGATGTCCCACATACCGTATTATGATGCAATAAGAAGACCTTTGCCAGGTGTGGGCCACATCTAATTACCTGACTCTAGAATTGTAAGACACAAGTCCCTATTCTCTGTGCATCACCCATTCTCAGGGCTTCCATTATGGCCGCAATGCCTAAGTCACCTTTCCTGGCACTGAGCCAGTACCCACAATTTAAAGGACAGTTTTGGTCTGGCTCATGGCTTCAGGGTTCAGTCCACTATCAACTATTCCAGGGCAGGAACATCATGGCAGAAGGATGTGGTGGAGCAAAGTTGCTCGGATCTGAAGCGAAGAAGTAGGACGGCAGGACAGTGCCAGAGAGAAAGAGCCCAGGAACCAAACACAGACTCAAAAGACACCTCCCCATGAGCCAGAGACACACACACATGAGCTTCACTCAGCCCCCACGTCAGCCAAGTTGACAACCCAGCTTAACCATCACACAGCACAGAAGGGCATGGACTCACTTCTACTCTTTCTTCCTTCATGTTCTTTAATGATTGTGCATTCTATGTATGATTTAACATAGGCTTCTAGTATTTTTACTCAAATATCATCTTTGAAGCCCTGCTTCTTCAAAAAGAAAATGCCCTTGTTTGTCAATAAACTTAGTTAACTTTATCTCTAGTTATTCAAGTAAGTTTGTTATTCGTAGTATGTTTATTTTGCTATAATTAAATATTTATTCCTAATGTATTAGTACAGAAAAAAAAAATGTTAATCTTCAAGGCAGCCCTGAATCTCTTGGTGGTAAAGCCAAGTAATTTGAAATCTTAAGCACATATGTATGGTAGACTGCAACAGATATAATAAAGAATTCAAACAGACTTAAGGTCATGCTTTGATCCTTCCCACTGGTCAATTTTACAAGCATCATAAATATTTTATATATTCAATAGGTTTCATCTCTAAGTCTATTGTAATTTTGACAATTGTACACTATTGATCACTAAGGTGAGTAGACAGAGTAGTTTTAAAACAGTAGAAAAAATAGCAATATACAATATTGATCTCTTAACCATACATATTTAATGATCTTATAAGATGGACACCTTTTATAGCCCTAGAACATTAAATTACCATTTCATTTAGCTGGGGGAAAATATTTTACAATCCAGAGGTAAATAAATGGAATGAAATGGCTGTTTGCTGAAGTCTCTGTTGCCCTTGGAAAATGCAAAGGATTTTCCCCGTATCTCCATACGTCATTAAAAGCACACATTGGGAGGTGTGGACATGTCACTGTCAGCGCGAGTCATTGCAGCACTTGGCTGGCACTAGAATCAGTGCTCTCATTGTCCTCACTTGGCTTCACCTTAGAATGCAGCAGCACATACTTGATTTGGAACAGGCCTTTTATGAGCACAACAAATGCTTCCAACTTAATGAACTAAAGTTCCCTCAAAGAAGTGAATCGCATACTGTCTCACAGCTGAAATTTCAGCCTTGATATAACTACTGCAAGAAAACTGATAACATTAATACAGCTAATATTTTGAAGTATTAGTATATTAAATTTTGGCCAGGGAAAAAGCTCCGTGGCACCAGTGCCTCCTTGGCAAGCACAAGGTCCTGAGTTCAATTCCCCATGCCAAACAAAAACAAAACAACAGCTTTTTATTCATTGTAGTGAGAAGTAGAGCTAAGGTGCTATTCTGCTGCCCAGTGTAAGAGAGAAGGCCCAGTGAGGACCCAGGATCACAGCAAGGGTCACAAAACCTCCCTAAAAGAGAACGGATCAAGTGTGTGGATTTTCAACTGAAAGTTGCTTTAGAGGACAGTGGAGTATTTTGTCCTGCCACAGAAGTGAAAACCACTAATGTCACATGTCAGAAAGACAGAGTTCTTTAAAAAGTCCTCAGCTTAGATAATTTAAGAATTTTTTCATAGTCTCTTACTCTTATTTAATATCCTTTTTTGTTTTCTTGGAAACAAACCATTATTGACTGACTACAATTTTATATATACTTAGATTTCTAGATGTGTAAAAATGTGTAACTGCTTTTTTCGCATTCTGTAGAGATTTATTAGAATATGAATGATAGATAGAAAATACTAATTCCAAGTTAAGTCTAAGATGTTTGATACTCAGAAAGACAGTGATGCCATGCTCAAATGCCTATGTTATAGAGTAATAGTGTCACTAAGCTTGTCTTCTGGAGGGCTAAGAATATAAGTTTACAGACCAAAAATTAGAGAAAAAGAAGGGTTACAAGGATAGCCA
>PVKN010039843.1:0-10816 GCA_004027915.1 Capromys pilorides
AAAGATCCACAAATCAATTTTTCCAGAACCAAGTGCTGGTCGCCCTATATATTTTTGTTTTGTTTTAAATCTTTTGGTTCTCTAAGCAAATGGGAAGTCTTTGTAAAGGATACCTGACAGTAAAATTTCAAATTCTTGTTTGGAATACTCTAGGAAATATGAAGCCCAAAATGATCAAAATTAATATCTTTGAGTTTATTTTAATTGGCTGAAC
This sequence comes from Capromys pilorides, assembly GCA_004027915.1. Lineage (NCBI taxonomy): Eukaryota > Metazoa > Chordata > Mammalia > Rodentia > Capromyidae > Capromys > Capromys pilorides. Next base: position 215 of record PVKN010039843.1, read on the forward strand.
GATAATCACCATGGGGGAGGACGCAGACAAGGCATAAAAAGATGCACCATAAATTTCTTTAATCCATGCCAATATCACATTTTGGGGTTTTTGTTTGTTTGCTTGTTTATTTATTTAAGACAGGGTCTACAATTCAAGATCTCACTATGTAGACTGGACTTATAGTGATATTCTCCTGGCTTCAGCCTCCTAAATGCTGGGATTACAGGCACGCACCATCATGTCCAGTTTCAATTGCCCCATGTCAGAGCACCCTGGGGATGAGGCTGGCATGCCATGCCACGCCATGCCCAAGATCGAATCCTGGCTGCTGAATTCTGCCTAAGCAAGCACTTACGTCCACTATCTGGCCGGCCCTTAATAGTCAACATTTTGGAATGTATCATTTTAACTACTTTGGCATCTGTGGGACCATGACTCCAACGTCCCAAATTGCTTTTAGGCTAAGACAGTATTGTTTCCCAGAACACCAGACAGATTCATGTCCTTGGTTTAGTCTCAAGGGACAATGTCAGCACCACTAGAGACCCAGCAGGCCACGGCTGAGAGGCAAGCAGTCCCCGGCTGAAAAGTGAGCAGTCCCCAGCAGGGTCACTTGGTGCTGCTAGTCATCCTCTACATGTTCATGACGACCTAAGCCACCCTTCCACCCACTGGAGGACCTACAGCTAAGTGCACAAACCACCCCCTGTGGGTCAAGGACGGCACAAGCCAAGCCTTTCTGTGCGGCCACGGCAGCAGCAGAAAAACTGCCTAGACTGCTAATCCCTTTATTATTAAGTTTACCAGTGGTGCTTAGCTCAGAATGAAATTCAAGATTCTCTAGAAAATTCAACCACAGCCTACTTGCCAGGGAGACCATGGGGCACCACCTTCCTGACTTGAAACTTGTCCAGCAGTCAGCTTATAAATGAGTAGCACAGTCCCTGTTTCATGAACTCAAACTAATAAAAATTCTAAAAACGGGGGAGGACAAAGGGGGAGCTAGAAGGAAAGACCTTTTATTTACGCAGGAACCCGCTCCACACACCCCCAGCACCACCCCCACCACAGTCGGGGAGCTCCAATAGTGAGGAGAGGAAATCCCACAAATAAATAATTAAACACAGTTTAAGTCAGAAGCTAACTGTGCAGAGTCCCGACACGACCTTTCAGAATGGGGCATCTTTGGGGTCACAGGAGACAGGTGCACACCTTCCTGCTTATACACACATTGCAAATGCACACACATGCGTGCCCGAGGGCTGATGCATACCCTTGCCATTCACACTAGCTCTGGAGATCAAAGCACTTACTACTAGAGAACAGGGTGCCCGCACTCCTGCCTTCGCCCAAACAACTAGCCTTCTCCAACTTGGGTGGGGATTCCCAGGGGCTCTCCTCTCCAGGCCCCCGGTGCCTTCAGGATTCCCCACCTGCTGGCCCTACAGACCAGCTTCCTTCTGGAAGACGCTGAAGTCTACCCGGTCCTTTCACGGTGGCCCCAGTTCTGTACAGCATGCATTCCATGCCTGGAGGCTGGAGTCCAGGGCTACCACTTCTTCTCACGCGGGGGAAACTTAGCCACTGGCCACCTCCGAGCAGCAGGTGCCACCGCAAAGGGGCAGGTTTGGGTTTGCGGGTGCTCGGACTCAGGGCGCTTCTGGAGCCTGGGCGCGGGAGGCAGAAATGCGTGAGCCCTAGCTGGCTGTGCCTCTCCACGTGGAGGAAGGCAGGAGGATGAGCAGGGGATAGGCCAGTGTCCCTCTCGGCCCGCAGGTCTCGGCTCTCGGCGTCCCCAGGCAGCCGCCCCGTGCCCCAGCCCTGGACACAGCGAGATACGAGCCGGTCCCAGCAGGGGCAGGGCCGGTGGACACGCGTGCCGAGCCGACGGGGACTGAGTCTCCCGCCCGGCCCCCGCCTCTCCCAGCAGACCCGGGCTTCCCGGCCAGCTGCTTCGGGCTTGGGTTCTCCGCCCGTGCGCTCCACAGCAGAGGCCCCCAGCCCAGCTCTGCCACCCCGGCCCGCCGCGCCTCCCCACCTGGATGTGGCAGGAGATCTCCGAGTCGTCCAGCAGCCGGATGGTGCATTTCATCTCCTGGCTGAGCGATTTGATGCTGGAGCTCCGAAAGTGGATCATCTTCATGGTCCCACCGCCTCTCGGCACACAGCGGCAGGAGGCGAACATGCACCGCGGCGCGGGGGGCGGGCGCAGGCTGGGCGGGCTCACCCTCGCCACGCACCGCCCGACCCGGGCGCGGCCCCCAGGACAGCTCGGTGGCGCCGGCGGCCACACGTGCGCCGGGGCGGGTCCGGGCCTCCGGCGCGCGCCGCGCCCTCCAGCTCCCCACGGCGCTAGTGCGCCCCCTGCGCCGGCTGGCGCCGAAGCCCGGCCGCGACCCCGCGGCGCCACGCACCCTGCGCGGTGGGGAGGGCGAGGCGCTGCCCGGGCTCTGCGGTGCTGCTGGGCGCCGCTGCCGCTGCCGCTGCGTCAGGCCCGCCCGGCCGCGTTTTTCGCCTCACCGCCTCCTCCCTCCGCCGGCTGCAGTCCCCGAGCCGGGTGGAGCGCTTCCTTCCCGGCGCTGAGCAACCCCGATCCACGCGCGGGAATTCAGCCCCCGTAGGACCGGGAGCGGGTGTGAGCCCCACGGCGACCGGAGGCCGGTACTAGGCCACTCCGGGAACACTGGCGGTGTAACCATTCTTTGCAGTGGTGGGGCCGTGAAGCCGCTTTTTATTCTGTGTTATTCTATTCGTCTTCTGTAAGACGTCGAGAGCCTCCCTTAGCAATTTCTGCTTTATGTCCCCCAACACTCGCATGGTTCTTGACTGCAGTGCCAGAAGGGTCCCTACCTGCCCTCCCCCTCAGTCTAACCTCTGCATCTCATCCGCCCGGATTCCAGGAGTCCAGCAAAGGAGATATGTGGCTCATTCCTCTTTAGAATAATCCCTGGGCACCCGGAATTCCCTGCCATCTCCAGGAATTGTTCTCGCTGGGGTTGCTCGGGTCCCCGTGTGTGTCGAAGGCCTGGACAAGGGGTGGCTGTGAAAGCGAAGTAAACGGAGCCTGGAAGTGCAGGCTGGAGGGTCTGCGTTAGGGAACTGGGGGAAGCCCTTTTGCCCGGTTTTCCCACGCTGTCCCCTTTATTCTAGTACTGCGGCTGAAATCCAGGAGTGCTTTACTGTTGCAGAAAACAGATGTAACAAGAGAAAAACGAAACTGACAAGATGAGGGGGCAGTTTATTTTGCCGGTGGGCTTGCGACTAGAATCTTTCGGAGCGTCTCGACCGGCCGGGCTTCGGGGCTTTTAAAGGGAAAGTGAGCTGGGCGGTACAGAGGCAGAGTCGGCGCATATGATTGGAGGGTTAGGTGATGTCATGGGTTGCTGAAGGAGTTTAAGCATTTCAGGTTACATCATAAGGCTATCAGTTATACAAAGGAAAAAATGTCCTATTACATTTTTAGTTACATTGTAAGGCCATCAGTTACACAAAGGCAGCAAGGACAGGGGTTTACATGAAGGCAGAAATGTTCTATTACTGGGCTTCCCTGACAAGTCCACCTGGTTCCCACACGCTTTCTTGGCAGGCCTTTATTTAAAATTTTAATTCACCTTCTTTACCAATGAACTTCAACCTTAGCCTTTTGGGGAATGAGGAGGAGGCAAGACAAGACCTCAAGAATTTTCCCAGGCTGGCCTTGAACTTGCTACCCTCCGGCCTCTGCCTCCCTAGTGTCTCTTCCTTGAGCAGAACAGATCATTACGAAGGAATGTGTGCTAGAGAAAGGACTAGCTGGCCGATGTCAGTTCCTTCAAGGTTTTCGCGTGGGCACAGAGTCACTTAGCCAGAAGCACAGCCTGTCCTTGAAGGAGGAAACCTGGAAACTTGGCCTCTTGATGAGGTCTGATGGGTCTGGTGGAATTGGAGGCCGGGAGTGCTGGGGCAGTGGGGGTGGGACCTGCATCACCCTTGGACTTCGCCTCCTGCCTGCTCTGCTAGCTGATCACTGCTAAACACACTGAATCACCTGACGGGGCCGTGGTCCCCAAATCACAGCACTCCATCTAACAAACAGCATATGCTACCTAGCACTGTTATAGGTGAATTATAGTTTTTAAACACTGAGACAACTGCGTGTGTGTGTGTGTGCGTGTGTGTGTGTGTCCTGACCTTCAAGTGAGAGATCAGAATGGAGGGTCTGGAAAGATAGAGTTGATTCTATGCCCAGCAACTGGCTGACCTTGGGGAACTTGGGAAAATCTCATCATTTCTTTTCTCAACTCCCAAGTGGAGCGCAGCTGTGGTTGCCTGTGCCTGTGGCAGAGTCTGAGAAGCTGGGATGAGAAAAGGCTGGTGGAGGAGAGGTTACATTCCTAAGCTGTGAAGCACCGTAATGCAGATATGAAGAGAAAGCTTTGGTCTGAAAATTGCAATAATTGGTTGAAACATCTCTCCTGACCCAAAGAGCAGATAGTCAAGGGAGCAAAAAAAAAAAAGTCGCCATCCATCCCAGTGAGAGGCAAGCTCTCACTGCAGAGCCACACTCTTGTCCACCCAGTGATGGAACAAGATAGATATCTCAGAAACAAGCACACACAAATGTCATCATGTGGTATGCGATAGAACAAGTCAGTCCATGAAGAAAGGACAGTTTCTTAAACAATGACGCTAAAAATCCAAGATCTTCCTACCAAAAAAATCCACATTGTGGATCTTACATTGTTCACAAAAATTAACCCAAAATAGACTGTAGATCTATATGTAACACATAAAACGTCTAGAAAATAACATACGAAAAAATCTAACTAACTTTAACTGTAAATTTTTATTTAAATATCAAAAAGCATGAGGCCAGCCAGATAGCTCAGCAGATTAAAGTGCCTGCTTAGGCAGATTCAGGTACTGGTGTTTGATCCCCAGCATGCCAGGCCAGTCCACCCCCGGGGCACACTAGAGGGCAATTGAGATTGAGCGTAGTGGCACTTGCCTGTAATCGCAGCACTTAGGAGGCTGAAAAACAGGAAAGAGCACTATGAGTCTAATCTGTGTAGTGAGACCCTGTAGACCTGTACTAAACATATTTTAAAAAATAAATAAAAACATGATATGTTAGTTTCCACCGTGATGTAAGCATACCCATGTTTGTAGCAGTACAATTCATAAAGCAAGCAATCTACACATCCAACAACAGATGAATGGATAAAGAAAACATGGTATTTATGCACAAAAAAGTACTATTCTGCCATAGAGAATAAACCTGACTTAACTATAGGAAAATAGTATATCTTAACACCATAATGTTAAGTAAATCAGACATATAAATATTGCATAGTTTCTCTTTTGCTGTTGTCATTGTCTTTTTGAGACTGGGTCTCACTATGCAATTCAAGCTACACTTGAGCTCACTTTGTAGCCCAGGCTGGTCTTGAACTTGCAGTGATCCTTCTGCCTCAGCCTACCAAGTGCTGAGATTATAGGCATGGACCAGCACACCCAGCTTAGCATGGTTTCTATTATATGCAAAATTCAGTATATATAGTACAAAATAAAAGACACTAGGAAGAAAGAGAGAAAAAAAGTTACTGTAATCCAGAGTGGGACAATATATCCAAAAATGTGTCCTGGTTTAATATAACTGTTTCATTTGTTTTACATAACTTTTGGCCTATTAGTCTGGATGATAATCTGTATGTACAATAATTAACTTTATAAGAACTTATATATAAATGAATCTGATCCTAGCAAAAAGGGAGGATTTGGGAGGAAAGATCTGAGATGTGTTACGTATTATTCACATGTACTATGTCTCAGTTACTCTTCTCTTGTTGCTGGGACAAATACCCAATACACAGCAGGAAGGAAGGAAAGGTTTACTTAGCTCACAGTTACTGGAGGCTTCAGCCTATGGTCAGCTGGCTCCAAGGCAGAGTGGCACATGGAAGAGGGCAGCAGCTCATGATGGCAGAAAACAGCAAAACAGCAAGAGCAAATGGGGAGCGTAGTGGCAACAATGGCTACAGAGAGCAAGTCTGTGTCCCTCAAGTTGCATTCAGGATATCCACCCCAGGCTGGGTGTAGTATTCACAGCCGTGATCCCAGCAGCACTCGTACCCATAATTCCAGTAGATCAAGAGCTGATCACAAACTCTAGAAATCTGCCCCGTGACTGCATGAGGCTTTGGGGGGACAGCTAGACACAGACCATAGCATACTGGAATAATCATTAGTTGTTGCATACATGTACCAATATTTTTTTTTAATTTTAAAACATGATAATTTGAATTGCATTGACATTTAAAACTTTTGCTATGGGAGAGACACTCTTAATGGACTAAAAAGATAAGCCACAGACAAAAAATATTTGCAAAGCACATGTTAAACATGAGACCTGTACCCAAAATATCCTCCCAAAAAAAACCCTCTTAGTATTCAACAATAAAAAAAATCCCATTTTTAAATGGGCAAAAGATCTGAACAGACATTTCACTGAAAAAGATGTGTGAATGCTAAGTAAGCGTCTGAAATGCTGCTTGACCTTTGCGTCACCAGAGAATTATAAATTAAAGCTAAGGAGCTGTAACACTTGCCCGTCAGAATCCCAAGCCTTAACAACACTGACGGTGAGAAAGGAGAGTGACTCAGCCACAGGGGAACATAGTTTGGTGGCTTTGTACAAAAGAGAACATGAATTTATTGTATGATCCAGCAAGTCTACTCCTTAGTAATTGAAGAAATGCATTGAAATTTCATGTCCACACAAACCTGCAGATGAGTGTTAGAAGTTTATTTCATATTTCCCCCAAGTTGGAGGGAACCAAGAGAAATGGATAAGCAAACTGGATAATGTAGTTATTTGTAAATGGACGAGAAACAACTGTGTGACATTCTAGGCAAAGTACAACTATAAAGATAGGAGTAAGGCTCTTGGGAGGCTGTAAATAGGCAGATCACTAAAAGCCCTATCTGGTAGTGCAACCTTGAACACCCTAAAATACAAAAAAAAAAAAAAAAAAAAAAAAAAAAAAAAAAAAAAAAAAAAAAAAGATAGGAGTAAAAAGTAACTCAGAAGGAGACAAAGAGGTGACATGCAGAACACTTTTAAGGTAGTGAAAGTATTCTGTTTGAGACTCTAGTGGTGGCTGCATGACATTACATACCTGTCAGAGTTCTTAGAACACAAATAAATCCAAATCCAGAGGCTGAAGCAAGAGGATCACTATGAGTTTGAGGCTAGCCTAAGCTGTGTAGTGAGTTCAAAGTCAGCCTCAATTATACAGAGTGACCCTGAAGAGAGAGAGAGAGAGAGAGAGAGAGAGCTAAAACTATTTTCACTGTTGTTTGGTGTGGTTGTACATGTCTATAATCCTGGCCCTGAAGAAGCTGAGGAAGGAAGACCACAGAACATTCTAAAATAGGCTTGGTGTTATTGTGTAGTCAGGTAAATTAGAAATATTATAAGTATCAGACAGGACCAGGCCCTCAAGAAGACAATATGGAAGACATAGTGACTTTGCAACTTGGAAGAGATACACTCCTGGTATAGGCCAGACCCCAAGACAAAAGAGTAAACAAATGCAGCCACATACTTCTCTAGGGATGGGCATCAGGGATTTATATTCTAAACAGGTATCAATCGCCTTGAAAGAGCCCTAAAGAATCACTAACCTAGGGCCCGGGAGATGGCTCAGGGGCACAAATGCCTGCCTGACAAGTGCAAGGTCCTGAGTTTGATCCCTGGTTCCGGGATTGGGGGCGGGAGGCGGGGGGGACGGGGAGCGGGAATTAAAGAATCACTAACCCAACCCCAACAGGAAGAGACACTGTCTATTCGTGCCCACTTGCCATGTGACCCACTTCTTCATTTGGTACTGGAGTTAATCAATTTTATCTGAGCAATGGTGCTTCTAATCTCATTGGTTGACCACAGTTTTGTCCCACTTCATGCCCACCTAAGCAAATTCCCATGTTCTCCACCACCTTAGGCCTGCCTCACCAGCTGGTATTACTCTACAAAAGTGCCTGGAAGAGACAGCTTCCCCAGGACAACACGCTTGGGCCCCTCTTCTGTCTCTCTTTCTCCAAAAGAAGCTTTCTTTCCCCCAATAAATATATTCTGCTCTTAACCTCTGTTTGTTCCTTAAATTCATTCTTTGGTTTTAGAGAACAGGAACTCAACCTTTCAGGTCAGGAGTTCTCCTGTATCATTATCATGTAGTTCCTTAGGGGACGGCTCATCAACCGAAAGTATCCTGGCTCCTTCTTACCTTGAACAAAGAACTGGATGAGACAAGCCACAAATAATGCCAAACGTTTATTTGAAAAGTACAGGGTTAATAGGTATGGAAGAAAAACACTCTACAGAGTAAACCTGGAGCAAACAAAGAAAAAAGGGTAAAAACATAAAAGGACATGCCTCATCTGAGAAATGCAGGGCAAACTATCGTGAAAACTCATGCACAGGGTCTTGCTTTGCAGTTCAGGCTGGCTTTGAGCTCACTTTTGTAGCCCAGGCTGGTCTCAAACTCACACCGATCCTCATGCCTCAGCCTCCCAAGTGCTGGGACTACAGGTGTGTGCCACCGCAGCCCAGCTGGAGCTTTGCTTTCTAAAGAGAAATTTCAAGCCTTCTAAAGATTAACAGGAGTGAGTTTGTTTTTTGTTTTTCCTTTTGGGTGACTATGTCCTTTAGGCAGTTAGTGGGACTAACTTTAATCTAAAAAGATGAATCCAATTATCTGTTTCTGCCACTGTTACTGCAATGGGTATTGTAACCTCTTCCATTTTGGCCTTAATTGGCCTCCTGGTGTTCTCTTTCTCTCTAAGTATTCACCAGCACTTGGTCTCCTGGGTGGACACTAGGTGGTCCCCCTGAGCCAAGAGCCAGCAGGACTCTGTTCCCATACATTTGGATGGCCTGTTGTACAAGGTGCAGAAGGGAATGCAGGCTTTTGCTTTACTTTCTAGCTGCTTGTGTGACCAAGACCACTACAAAGTGGCTCTGAGCAGGATTTATTTTGCCCTATTAGCTTTTTTTTTTTTTTTTTTTTTTTTTTTTTTTTTTTTTTTTTTTTTTTTTTTTGAGACAAGGTCTCCTATGCAGTTCAGGCTGGCCTTGCACTCATATTTGTAGCCCAGGCTGGTCTCCAACTTGCACCGATTCTCCTGCCTCAGCCTCCCAAGTGCTGGGATTACAGGCATATGCCACCAGGCCCAGCTCTCCAATTAGCTTTATATGTTTACTTGAGTCGCTTCTGCCATCCCCTGAGAAGAGTCCCCTGATTCCTGGTTTAGAGGAAAGAGTGAGGAGGGAAAAGAAGAAAAAACTTTGCAGCATTTTAGAAAAAAGAATGGGCCTAAATAGGTCTTATCTTGGTCTCCAGTCCCTGAGCTTTATTCTCGTGATTGGCCACACCCAAACGTTCTCTTATTCCTGGTGTTATGGTTTGTGTTTAGTTGTTCTCCGCAAAGCCTCATGCAATCATGGGGTGGGGACTTCTAGAGTTTGAGACTTGACTCATGATCCACTGGGATTATGTGTTTTAGTACTGATGGGGTTATTGGTCTGATGTACAGCTGGGATTATTGGCGTGGCCTAAGGTGGATAGGCTGAGGCAGAGAGCCTGAATGTAATATAAAGAGAAACAGAGAGACAGATTCTAGCTGTTGCTCTCGGCGCCCTGGTTGGTCGACTACCTCTGTCGCGATTATTGCTGTTCTGCCGCCATAAACTGGATGCTCTCTGCCATGTGCCTTTCTGCCTTGGAGCCAGCCAAGTATGGACTGAAACCTCCAGTAACTGTGAGCTAAATAAACCTTTCCTTCCTTCATTTTGGGTATTGGGTATTTGTCCCAGCAACGAGAGAAGAGTAGCTAAGACAGCTGGGATCTCCAACTGTTATGTAGTAAACCCCTACAGCAGCTTTCCATGTTGGCTGGTCTTCTTTTATCATCTACATCTCATGAGAACTCTGAAGGAGTTCACATACAGGTCCTGGGAATTATTTGGTACTGTCCTGGTATCTTTACTTGACAGGCATAACATACATAAGCAGCAGAGACTGCCAGGCTTGTGTAAAGGCAACAGAACATGGACTTTATTGTGACTGGTTTCAGGCAGAGAGTACGATAAGACTTTCTGCCCCAACAAAGAAATAATGTGTCTATTTTATAGGGATAGAGGGAAAGCAGGGCACATTCAGCCAAAAGATCCCAATGAACATCTATGGTTAAAGTTTTCTGACAGTCCTGTATCACAGTCAGCAAAATCCTCTGAAGCATCCTTAGTAAATTTTGGAGTGTCTCCAAGTCCTGCAAAATTCCTTGTGCTATCTTTTTGCCTTCCCTGTGTTTGCCAAGTGCTGAGCTGAATTCCTTGCAGAGAATACTGATTCTGCTGGCAAGCAGGTGAGGAGCTGTGAAAGTCAGGCCAGGTTGGAGATTTAGGATAGGTCCCACTCATTTTCCCCAGCCAGCTTTGCCACACCCTAATCTCCTATCTCCTGGGTACATAGTTAACTCAAGGTCACCCTGAATGCAAGATCCTGGAAAGACCTCCACTGAGTATTTTATAGTGAAGCATTTATTTTTATACACATTATTTGTGGCAAGTTTTTTTTTTCT
>PVKN010039844.1:0-10818 GCA_004027915.1 Capromys pilorides
GTATCTCACACCAAATTTCCTTGAGCTTACAACATAGATTATCTTCTTTAGTATGGATACTTTCATCTTCCAATTGCATGGGAGATTTGCACGTTAGGGTGCAAAGCCTCGGAGCTGTTTTACAGGTGATAATTTTATCTTGATGCATAATCACTTAGAGACAATATATATATAAATGCATATAATAAATTAATTAGAGTTAACTTCTCATTTCTCCTTTTCTAAAATTTAGATTGTGTACCATTTAATTTTAACAAACTATTATTGAAAAGGCTACTGACATACATTTAAAGGTTTTTATCTTCAGCTGAAAAAACAAAAATAAAGCAATATTCCTACCTAAACTCCGTGTTTTGTTTTTACTAGAGACATGCAGAAAAGGAAGCTTGGCCCTGAATTGGTATTGAGCTTGCTTGTTATGAGTTATAGATGTTTTAGTAATAAAATTTGGCTTTCTGGAACAAATGGATGTGCAAACCTGATTTTATTGGTGTGGTTGAACATTGTGGAACTAAAACAAGGAATTTTCTGCATATTGCTCCAATTTCAGGCCATATGGATCATAAACTTCTCTATTTATATTTCACTAGTGGTCAGAAATGGAATCATCTTACTAGAAAAAAAAGAAGAAGAAGAAGAAGAAAGCAAGGAATGCACAGCTTAAGTTTAGAACCTGTACATCTTGCTGCTAAATGTCAGATAAAGATGAAGCTTTTAAACAGAGGGCCCCTTGATTTAGTGCCTTTAATGTGCGCAGGAAGGGATGTGCTTGACGCGTCATTAGTGTGACGGGGTGAAAGGGGCAACGCGTTTCTTCTGTTCCTGGGGAAGGAGGATGAATCTGGCAACGCTCTGATGTCAGAACCCCATCACCTCTCTCACAGATGATGTAGATTTTAATTGTACTCAGAGCCGACTCGCACCGCACCAGCTCCTACATGACATTGAGATAGATGAAGCCATTTGTTGGCATTATCAGAGCCAGCTGTGTGCTTGGCTGCGGCTACAGTAGGCATTTTATCTCATGCATAATCCTCTCATCGAGAGGGGCTCACAAGCATCGGAACCATATGGCAAATAATTTTATTATGATCAAAAAAGGACTCTTGAAGCTAGTTAAGCAGAAGAGTCCTTGAAATTCAATCAGAAGAAGTTTTATTTTCATGTCACACTATCATCTTAAATTAATTGTTAGTATTGCCACAACCAGGGGGGACACTCAGCCCCAACCCTTGAAAAATGAGAACTCTACAATTCTTTAATTTTGCCTGACATGTGGTTTTATTCTTCTCAATTTGGGAGAATTTATTTGTATCCATATCCAAGAAGAGAGCCTCGAGTTTGGAGGTTGAATTTGCCTTCTGATTGAAACAAAATGATTTTGATGTTCCAAATATTCAGTGAGGCCAGTCCATATTTCTACACTCTTGAAAGCTACATGAGATAGAGGCTTCTTTTTTTCTTTAGGGAAGAAAGTCTCAAAAGAAGAAAAGAAAAACCTGTTCTTTCCCAGATTGGCCTAGTGATCCTGTCAGTTTAGGGTACATCTTGAAAGGGAAGAGGCAGGCCTGTTTTCTCTACATGGCAGGGTTTCCCACCAGCACTAGGGTGCGCAGGTCTCCGCTGCAGAGGCGACTCGCCTACACTCTGTCTGGGTGAGCGACAGGCCACAGCGGCTGAGCCACAAGATGGGCTCTGCTCAGGAGGCGTGAGGAGAGGCTACCGCACCAGCTGGAACAGCTAGTTCCCGTCAAAACCTCAGCCAGTCATCATGGTCCTATGTGGACTGTGACTTTTATTAATCACAAAGGATATTCTAGAACTCTGGTTCAAATATTACAAGGATGGGCTGGCCAGGTAGCTCAGCAGACTAAAGCGCAGTGGGTTGGTTTCAATCCCCAGGGTGAGATGAGGGTTCCACCCCCAGGGTGCCCTGAGACAGTGATTGAGACAAGTGGTGGCAACCGCCTGTAATCTCAGCTCTTGGGAGGCTGAATACAGGCAGATCACTATGAGTCTGATGTACGTAGTGAGACGCTGTAACCCTGTACGCCCTGTCCTAAATTCATTAAAAAAAAATAGTTACAAGGCCAAGGTCATAAAACCATTAAACAGCAACCTGCCTAATCTGACCTGGCCTGTGATGTGTCTGTTCTATTCCTTTACTATGAGTTTTCTTGCCAATGGAAAGTGTATTTGGGAGCTTAGGGCACCTGCCAGTGACGCAAAGGCAACGTGTCCACAACGTCACGCCACGGGGTGAGAACATCGGGCATCCAGCACGCACATGGCGACAGCTGCCTTACCTTGAGACTTGTCTTTTATTTGGTATTTTATTGACAAACTATAAAAATAGTAATCGGACTGGGAGAAGACTCCAGCTACCTCATTTCCAGGAACCTTAATTTTCCAGTGCTAAGCACCTGAAGCAGGTCTTGGCCCTTAGAGCCCCTCATGGCTGGTGCACAGTTGCCCCTTGAACTGCTAAAATGCTTTCAAGCAAGCACTTTTCTTTTCTTTGTTTAGGAGCCCATTGGAGAAACAGTGCTCGCTATGAAATATAACAATGATTTCTTTTAAAAAAACAGGTAAACAGAAACTGCCACTATGTGATTTTTTTTAATGTATTTAGGACAGGTTCTACAGGGTCTCACTATGGAGATTGGACTGGCAGCGATCCGTCTATGTTCCGTCTCCCAGAGCTGGGATTACAGGCGTGCACCACCAAGCCCAGGCTCAATCGCCATCTGAGTGCACTCTGAGCACGGGGCTGGCACAGCACACTGGGAATCAAACCCCGGCCGCCGCCCTGTGCCTTAGCAATCGCTTTAGTCCACTGAGCTATCGGGCCAGCTCTCACTATGTGATCTTGATCATAAACCACTAACACCTTTACTCCGAAGGTCCCTGTCCTTCAGGGAAAGGCACAAGAAGCAGCGCTCATGTGCCCGCAGAAGGAATTGGCAGAAAATGAAGACTGTCCCCAAGCATCTGTGAGACTCAGGCCTTTCACATTGTGGAAGAAATTTATCACTCACAACTCATCTTTGGTACCTCTTCAACTTAACAGCCTAAAAAGAAAAAAAAAAAAAGCCAGATTACCTATGTCCTCTTCTGCTTTCTCGTTGTTGAAGCTGTGTTGTTGAAAACTCAGCGTTGCCTTCTCTGAAACCTCTCCAGGTGCTATCCTAACACAAGGAAGACCAGGATGGACAGGGATCGCTGTGTAGCTAAGCGAAGGTATCCGGAGCTCTCAAGGATTCATCCAAGTTAGCTTTGTTTGTGCATTGCCTAGCTAAAGAAAAGGTGTCGTGATTCAGTCTGCCATCATCCTCTGCTTTCCAGAGTTTTTCCTGCACAGAAACCACTGACATGCTATTTAACGATTGTTATCCAGCGCGCTTGCTGAAAGTTTTTGCGGAATGGCAGAACCTCAGCCTTTGATGCAACACTCCACACTTCACACGGCTTTCGCTGGCAATGAAGGTTGCAGATAAATAATAGATGAAGAGGGTGACAGGGCCTGAGCACTTGGGGTTTGACAGATTATCTCGTGATGTATTGCAATTAGATATGCGTCAGTGTCACTTGGTTTATTCAGCTGGTGAGAGCGTGTGAGTCTCTGAAGGTGGATTTATTAAGAGCTTCACTCGTGTCTTTTCGAAACTTAGAATTGATTTTTGAGCATCTAACAGCTTTCTAAATCACCCATCCTCTGCATTTCTGAAAGTTGGAATTTTACAAAATCGCTACTAAACAGGTTAAGGTTTGGGCTGGCGGATATTTCATCGGTGCTGAAGGCAGCATTAGATGACAGATCACTTGTCACCATGGTCAGCGGACCAGTTGGGCCTCTGGGAAGAACACATAGGACAGAGTAGAGCAACCACAGATCTAGGCCCTGGGAACTAGCAGTCATTCTAAGGAATAGGTCTTTTCATGGGGATTTTTGTACACATGCGTTCCAAATAGGCAATGACTTATTCTTCAGAGGAAAAGAACAAACAATTTGCTTCATTTGGAAGAAGAAAATGAGGCCTGGGTTACAGTAAGCATTTCCTAAGCAGGTCTTTTTCTAAATCATGCACCTGGTTTTTCTCAGCCTCTAGAGTGAATTCTCTAAGTTAGCAATGACCCACAAGCGTAGGCCCCACAGTCCTGGAGGAGTAAAACCTGCTCAGAAATGTAGTCTTCTGTCTTCTCTGAGTGGTACAAGATTTTGCTTGAAAACTGAATTTTTGTCAGAGGCTTCTGTTCTCTTAGAGCTTGGTGGTATAGGTAATGAAAGGAGATATCAGAGGCATCCTTGCTAGGAAAAGAAATGCCATGTTAAGGTGAGTGTGAAGGCCTTGTGGTTAGCTCTTATGGATCCAGAGCTTTAGCAAACTATTTTTATAGATTAATGTTGAACCAATCAGAGGTTGTCCACATCAGCATGGCCATCACTTCAACTGCTGAATGTCATATTGTTTTAAAACTATGCATCCTACTTAAATACTTATTTCTACAATAATCTATCGGATTTCAAAAGACTCCCTGTCTGTCTAGCCAGAGCATCCTTCACGTTAAAAGCATTTGATTCTTTATCTGATGAGACACTCTTGTATAATCTGTCACTATAAAATAAATTATTAGGGCTGGGAAAATAGCTCAGTAAAATAAGTGCTTGCCTGGCAATCGCAAGGGCCTGAGTTCAATCGTCGGTCCCACAAAAAAATAAAATAAAATAAATTATTGTGGTTCCCTCTGAGTGCTTAGTTTTGACAAGGGGAGGGGTATTTTATGGTGAACAGCAGGTGGCCAAAACAGAAGGAACCCCAAATTCTCAAGGTAATCAGCATTTTCTCTCTTCCCCTTTCAAGCCCAGAGCAGTCTCTCCAGGGTTCTGAGTAAACAAACAGGTGGGTCACCTGGAACAACTTTTACACTCTTCAGATAAGGACTAAGCTCTGTCTGGGGCCAAATTATCCAGGTAGCAAAGCTGATCAGAGCAAACAAGGTTTGGGAGGATTCGCTCACTCTTGTAAAAGCTGATTATAATTGATGAACGACCAGGCTGCTAGACCTTGACAGGCTGGTTGCCTGGCCTTTGCTCTCTGCCAGTTCAAGCCTTACAAGTGTGAAATAGCCAATTACCAGAATACCTATTGAAAGTAATAGGCCAATGAGCAGATTGCTACTGTGGGACCCTGTGGCAGAGCAGATGGAAGGAGGCCAAGATAAAGTTCTGCGCCGAGCAGCTGCTCTCTCACACGCTGCTCACGCTGTTGGATGACCAAGAGATGGGAGAGGTATTTTCCTATTGAAACTGCAAGTGTCCTGCCTTGTATTGACTTAAAGTTTATGATGCATGATACCATCTTGTTACCCAGGTCCTAATTTGCAGAAATAAATCCTCCTTTTAAAAGGTAGTTAAATAGGTAATAAGGAGAGTCACAGCCATAGATTTTGTGCAAAAGCATTAAATACAATTTTTGCAGGGAATGAAAAGTCATATAGTGTGCAGAGTGTTAATACGTGCCAGCTATTTGCTATTGACAGAACAATTTATCTTGATAAAGGACAGTGAAAAATTCCAATCTATTCACTGACATCACATTATCAGGAGTAATATATGACTGCATCTAAATATAAGGTTGAGATCTGGCACAGCTGAGAAGTTCTGGGTAATTTTGCTGTAAATATATTGTGTACTGGACAATGAACAAGCGACACACTTCGTGTGTAATTGGATAGCCTATTTTTATGTGAAATTTTAAGTTTTGCTGTGTTTAATGGCATAGACCATAATGTTTCCTTTCGGAGATTACTTATTTCTCTAGTAAGATTCTAGAAAGAAAGTGGATATTACTGGGTTTGCTAGAGAAGAAAGGATAGGTAACGGTAAATTCTAAAAATCTGCATGAGGCAACAGATATTCTCAGTATTTAATATCATTAATACCTTAATGATTACTACTGTCTTTTATTATATTTGTTATGCTAATGGACATATGTTTTATGGTATCAGGAACCTGGGATTTACTTCTCAAGTGAACGTGTCTATACCAATTGCTGTAGTGTGTGCGTGTGAGTTACCTAAAAGGGAGCAGGGTGGGATGCATTGCAGAAGCCCCCAGGGTTAGGGGAGGTGGAATACAAGTGGCACTGAGAAAGGTCTCCCTGGGGGAAGCTCTCGGCGCCTGCTTCTCTTTAAGTAGAAGGTGTGCAGATTCAGTCCAGCGAGGCAGGAGGCGCTAGGGCACACACTTCCTGGCCCCCTTGCAATGCCTTCCTTAGCGACCTCCTCAGGAACCTGAACTTACACGCCAGTCTCAAGAAGAAAGAATCAAACCCCTGCTGTTTATGAGTTGAATCTTGAGTTTATTTGCAAAGTTATTTTCCTACAAAAACCTATGGAGACTTTTAGTGTCTCATCCTTCTGAATTTGTCTTTCATGAACCTTTTCCACAATGGAAGAACGCATTTGCCATTAGTGACGTAAAATACCTCAGCGGGAACTTTTGTGTTCCCTCTTGTATTATAAATGTGGAAAATTAAATAGTTTGCTATTTTTAACAAATTCCCTGCTTACTTTTAATGGGATTTCAGAAACCTATGAAACCTACTAAGGGAAGTAGTAGCACTAAATATTCAATATTTTGTAATTGAAAAGGAATTACAGACAAGGAAACAGACCCTACAGCCACATCCAGGAGGACAAAAGCGTCCTTGAGGTCAATGTCTCAGCATCTTTGACAGAGATTAAAAGTTTTCCACACCAAGATAGCCACAGAACCTGCGAGCACCACAATGTAGACCGACAAGCCATGTGTCCTCGCCTTTGAGATTTACCAAAACTGCATCTTGATCTAAAAGCAATTGGTACCCTTCGCTGTCACTTCTTGGGAAAAAATGGTCAAGACAAGTCTTATTCTTAAAATCAGAGTAGGGAGAGAGCTGAGAAATCACTTCCCCTCACTGTGTGCCTGCTTTTCCCTCTCTGTGCCCCAAGACCCACTTTGGAAAGAGGTCCTATGTGGTTTGCTGTGGCTCTGTCCAGAGTAGTGATTGTGTTCTTGTGTCCACAGCCCTGTGGAGAACAGGGTGGCTTCTATCGGGAAGATAATCCCCTCCATTGGTGCATCACTGGTTTCCACTCTGAACTGTTTATGCAGCATTTTCACCCAAGCAAGGTCAGAGATAGGGGAAAAAGGGGCTTCAAACTCTTGCTGTGAAGTAGGGGAGACAGAGACAGAGACAGAGAAGGACAGAGAGGGACACAGACTGAGACTGAGGTCTGAGGCTGTTGGACAAGGTTGAAATGAACAGCACCAACAGGCAGAACCAAGCATGTTAGCTGGCTAGTCAATCCACGCAGGCCCACCCTGAGCGTGAGCTCAGGGCGGGAGTTCAGCCCCCTCCCTTTGCTAATCTGTAACTTAACCTTTGGAGGCCTCTGGCATCTTTCTGGCTTGAAGATTCCTGTTGCTAATTCTTCAGTGCATTCTGAAGGTGCAAAAATATTAAAGTCTTTGAGAAGGATGCCAGTACCTTAATTTTAATTCAGTTGCTCCTCTGCAGAGCCTTTCATCTTCTCCCCACTGACTAGTTTCTAGGAGGAGGCCAAGGGCTGCTCTGGACAGGAATGTAAATCTCTGGCTATACATTTTGGGGTGCCTCCTGGGATGACAGAAGCCTACTATTTTACATTTAGATAACCAGAAGAGGTATAAACAAGATCAAGCCAATCTCTAAGGTAATTTTCCATTTGTACTTTAAAGAAAATCAGTCAACAACATTTCAGTTTCAACTTCTTGTGATGAAACAATACTAATCCAGACTGTATTACTTTCCTATTTTGAGAAAAATTCCTATGAATGCAATTTAGGGTTAAACTGAATTAATAATTTAATATAGAAAAAAGGAATTATGTAATGTAGTGATGTGCTCTTTAGTCTAGATTATTATAAGAACTTGGTAGGGAAGAGAAAATGTTTTAGTGTGCTATAAGCAGTACTTTAGTTTATCTCTAAAACCCACATGGGTAGTGGCATCACCCAAGAATTTCAGGTAAGGAATTAGTAATTCCTTAGTAATTAGGAAGCAGAGTTTACACTGTCAGTACAAGATCACATGGCAGAAGGGATTTGTACAAACACAATGCAGAATTTAAACAGATCATGTACAGTTTCATTTAATGAATTGTATATGTTCTGTATAGGGAATTTGCTTAAATCTTTTAATAACATTGCCTACCCATAAGAGATTTGCTTTTTCCTTGCCCAATTATTTCTTTTTTTGTATGGAGGGTGGGGAAAGCTATTGGGAACTGAACCCAGGGAGCATAGAGCTATATTCCAGATATTTTCTTTTTGAGACAAAATCCTGCTCAGTTTCCCAAGGAAGACTTGAGCTTGCAAATCGCCTGCTATAGCGTCCTCCATAGGCAGAACAAAGGTGTGCGCCACCATGCCTCGCTGTCCCTTCGTACTTCCCTCTTTTAGGGTGTGTGCTCAGGGTTCTGATGGCATTTGGAATGAAAACAAGAGTCATAGCAAATATCCCTGCCTTATTATGCCTTCTGAGTTAAAGGCAAAACTTTCCATTCTTAATATCTTGAGAATGGAATGGTATATGCCGTCCAATGTTGCTGGCGAGGAAGTTAGATTTACATTCTTTTTAAAAAGTTTCTCAGCTAAATAAATGTTTTTATTCAAAGAATTTAATGCAATCCACTGAAATTACTATATCATTTCATAATATTACTTTACCAGTGGGTGTATTATATTAAAACATTCAGGGCATGAGCCATTTTGCCTTTTTTGGAATAAACACTACTTGTGAATAATCCGTTGCCTTTTGTAGATATCTAGAATTACATTTACCATGAAATTGAGCTATGCTTTTTTTTCACTGTAATTTTTTATGGAAAGAGATTATGAGAGTTTTAAAAATGCCGTTGTAAAACTGTCTGGGGTACTTGTTGAGCATTTTCTCTTTCCCTATCAATTCAATTTGTAAATGTCTCTAGCGTTAGTTAAGACTTCTGTTGTTATTAATCCAATCTAGTTAATAAATATTTCCATTTTGTAAAGAATATGCCAGTATTTTTTCAGTGACCACACTGATCTAGTATTTGTAAAAAAAATTGTCAACTAAGAGTAGTAATCTTATTTTCTTTTCCTAGTCTGTATTTGTTCTAGTTCAGTCTTGCCAATGGTTTGTTTAGTAGTCTTTCCATTGTATTTTTATTGAACACTTTTACTATTTTTGTTTTCTGTTTCACAATTTCCTTTTGCTTACGGCTGCTTATTTTGGATTTATTCTGTTGCTGGGACTCCTGGTGTGTGAACACGTGACTCATTACGTTCCCATTCTCTCCTGTCCTCCTCCCCTGCAAGGCTATGAACTTCCTTTCGTGTGCTGCTTTAGATTCTTTCCACACATGTGGCTACGTAGGTTTGTTATTTCTCTGCCATGGAAAGCATCACAGTTTTATTTGCAACTGTGCTTCCACCATGAGGCTTTATGGAGAATGTTTTTCTTCTCTTGGACTTAGAGATCATCTCTCCACCTTTTCAAGTTTCTAAAGTTTTTGTCAGAAAATATGGTCTCTTGGTTCTTTTATATTCATCGGTCAGTCTTTAATCATATAATATACTAGTGAAAATATTTAATTTTTGACGCTTTTATAAAGAAAGAATTTATCTATTTATTTATTTATTTATCTATTTCTTTGGTGCAGGTTCTTGCTGTCTCTTCACTTAGACTCCTAGTGATCCTCCTGTCTCAGCCTCCCCAGCACTAGAATTACAGGCATGCACCACCATGCCTGGTTTTGATGGCCAGAAGGGCACTCCCTGGGTTCTGCAGGTCCAGCCTGACATGTGGTACCAGGGATCTAACCCCATTCCTTGTGCTTGCAAGACAGGCACTTAGATTTCTGAGTTGTCTCCCCAGCCCAATTTTTGACACTTTAAAATAATATTTCTATAATTTGGGAACAGGCTCCTTTTTCTCATTTACTTACATGTGAGTACCAGTATGGGAGTACATTACTATACATACATATTCATAATTCTCATATAACATACATTCATACACATATGCTCAATTATATGGCATATGCTAGCTCATATTTGTTAAGTAAGTCTACTTTGTAATATCCATATTACCTTTTGTTTGTTCCTTTGAAAAGCCATCTGATAAGATCTTAGTGTGGTAGTGTATTTGCCAACTGTTCCTTGTCACTTTCCTGTTTCATTTTTTCTGATGTGTGGTCTGTGCATAGATTACCAGCATGGCTGCCTTGGTTGATACCGCTCACCTCAGGTAACATTGCTCTTTGGTGTGAATAACCTTCTACTTTAAAGACTGCTTTGTTTGTGCTCAATATTGTTGTTGCAAAGCTTTTCTCATTTTATTTGAACAGTGCCTTGCTTGGTATTTTCCTTTCTCCCCTCTCGCCTCCTTGTTTATAAGGACGTGTTTGCAGTGCAGGATGACTTATTGCAAGGAGCCGGGCCGGGCTCAGCGCCTCTTCATGGTTACGCCTGCTCTGCCTCCAGTCCGTCCTTGGCCTTCCCAGCTCTTGGCTCCCTTCCCATTTGCAAAAGATCTGCTTCCTTCCCATCATCAATCTTTGAATTTTAAATTTTTACCTCTTTCAGTTTTGGGTTTCTCACATAGACTATTATATATTTTAATCTAATTTCAGATTCCTTTTCTATTTTTTATATCTTACATAAACTAAAAATGTGAAATATAGAATGATGTGCATAGATTTTGTGCTATTAATAGAAATAAATAGCACAAAATAAATAGCATAAGTAAAATT
>PVKN010039845.1:0-10810 GCA_004027915.1 Capromys pilorides
CTTACCTATGCCAACTTTCCAACCTCCTTTCCTGAAGTGTACCTATGAAATACTAGCAGTTAGCTTGAGTCAGTGTGGGAGGAAGACATTCAAAATCAATCTGGTGAAATTATAGTTTATAAATATAAATGGCAGAAGCAAATGCCTAAAAACTGTTGAACATAGAAGCAGAGAGCTGGGGAAGGATTTCCCAGTAGGCCTCAAAGACATTTTATGTTTTCCTCAAAAACTACTTACTATAAATTCTAAGCACCTGCCACCTATGAAGCACTGAAGTGTGGCTCAGTCTTATCAGATCAATCTAAACCACAGGCTTCAACTACTCAAGTTAAAAAATTCCTTATTACAGATGCTAGTTCAAAGAGAGGCTCTGATTAATATTCTACCTTAGTGAATATAACAAAAGTGTGATTGGAATGGAGTCAAGATGGTGGATATATTTGTCAAACAGGTCGAGCTTTAACTTGCCCTTGATCACCCAGCAGAAAAGCTTAATTATGAGGTATAAAACGCAGAGCTAGATTAGTATGATGAGCTGTAAGAGGCTTAAATCAATAGCCTTCAACATTGCCAGTTTCACCGGTAACCCACTGCAATTATGGAACATTGGACTATGTATACAACTACTTCCTCTTAGTTCAAAGAGAAGAAAATTTTTCTTTCTTTCCTTATCAATATTGATTAGAAAATTTATCTACAGAAAAATATATTTTTCAGAAAACTCTATATCGATAGAAAATTATCTACACCTTGTGCTCTGTATAACTACTATGAGGACAGCAATATGCAATGTGTCAATTATTGTGAATGTACTAACGTGTTTTGAAACTATCATATTGTTATCTTATTAAAAGTAATAAAAAAAGATGGTGGACATAGATAGCCATCTCCACTTTTAGTTACAATGCAACATTAAAAGCAAACATAAGAATGTGGGATTATTCCTAGAATTTCAGCACTCTGGGAGGCTAAAGCAGAAACTCCCAAATTCAAACCCAGCCTGGACAACTTAGCAAGACTTTGTCTCAAAGGACAGGCAGGGCTACACTGAGGACATAATTCAGTGTAAAGGCCTGGATTCAATTCCCAGTACCAAAAACAAAACAAACAAACAAAAAAACAAAAACAAAAAGTGAAAATTTATTCCTCCATGTAAATTCTATGAAGATGCATCGAGTGGAGTCACTCCATGACCACTGGAAATGCATACATATGTACACTAAAGGCATCAACTCAACATACACAATGTCTCCAAGTAACAACTGATGCTAGATTTCCCTGGGTAGGGTATTTGAAGTAACAGTATCGATTAAGCATACCTGTAATCCCAGCATGAGTTCAAGGCCAGCCTGAACTACATTGTGAGACCTTGTTTTAAAAAGTCCAAAACTAACCAAACAAAAAACCCCATTATGTACAACCTAATCTAGGGCTCAGGAACCCTTAACAGAATTGGTGTGTACCAGGCTCACGATACTATAATTCCCTGAGAAGAAAAAAAAATTAAGGTCTAAGTTTAAAAGTCATAAAAATAAACCAATAAATCATTAAAATTAAAAATTATTATAAATTAATAATCTTTGGGATAAAAACTGTAAAGGCATTTCTAAAATAATTTTTAAGTTAGAGAAGTCATGAAGAGATTGAACTTGTTCCTAGTTTCAGAACACTAGAATAGGGGGCTAGAATGTACAATTCTTAAGATGTAAACTCTTTTCTTTCTTATTTTTTTATACTAGAAATTGAATGCAGGGCCTCTGCACGAACATCCATCCACAGTCCTTTCTTATTTTTTTATTTTAAGAAAGGATCTCATTAAGCCAGTAGGTTGTCCAGAATGGGCTGGAACCTGAAATTCCCTGTCAGCCTCCACAGTGCTGAGATTATGGGCACACACCACTTTTAGAAGTAAAGTCTTAATAAATATAAGACAAATCCCCAAGCAACGAGTTGAACCATACACAGCTCATGAGATCTAAGATATGAAATAAACTGCAGAAAGGCAGTGTTGGAGGAGTTCCTGGACTGACAATGTGTGGGAAGAGCAGCTGGCATCCACAGCACAATGGGCAGAAGCACTGCATTCTTGGGTGAGGATGGGAAGCTTTCCAAAAGGAAGGGGTGTATTTTTCAATTTCTCTTCAGAGTAAATTATGTGAGGTTAACTTTCTCCTTTTGGATGTCAGTGCTCTCTTTAGGAACAGTTGGACAATATCTTTTTTTTTTTTTTTAAAGACTTGTAAAACTCACCGAATATAGTTTTAGGACAATTAAGTTACAGAAAAGGCTGTGCATGGCTGCAGTTGAATGGTCTGGATAAAGTTCAAAAGGCAAATGACCAATTTCCCAGAGGAGAGATGTTGGGGAATTGTGTCGTAAGGCTAGAAGTGGCAGGACATCAGGGAAAGGTTCTGCTGGTGCCATGACCCTGGGCTCGGCACTTAGTGAATCTAACTTCTGCCTAACTCTGTGAGACACGGGGAGTTGGACCAGAAGATACTGTTCAGGTCCCCACTATTCCTAAAGTGCTGCGTCCTTCTTTAGGCAGCCCTCTGTGCTCTAAAATATTCTGTGTCCACTTCCTCAGTATGCTCATCAGCAGTTAAAGTCACTGTTGAGCTAAGTATATTTTTCCACCTGAATTTCTTTCTTTCTTTCTTTTTTTTTTTTGTCTTTTTGAGACAGGGTCTCACTATGCAGCTCAGACTGGCCTTGAACTCACTTTTGTAGCCTACGCTGGTCTCAAACTCACACCGATCTTCCTGCCTGCCTCGGCCTCCCAAGTGCTGGGATTACAGGCGTGCGGCACCACGCCTGGTTCCACCTGAATTTCTTTTTTTTTGGCCGGCCCAGCCTGTCCCAGAAGGCAGGGCTGATGCGGCATATGGTGCTGGGGACTGAACTGTGGTCCCTGTGCACCTGCCTAAGCAGGTAATTTACACCACTGAGCTCTGTTGCTGGCCCATCCACCTCACTCCTTGAGGGCACAAACCATGCATTTTAGTTTAGGTTTTGTTTTGTGAGACAGAGTCCCACTATGTAGTCCAAACTGACCCTAAACTCAGGGCAACCCTCTTACCTCAGGTGCATTGTTGGATTGCTGGATTACATGATGTGCCACCAGGCCCAGCTCCATGCTACATTTAAGTCTGTAACACTTGGGTCTGGCACATAGGGGCTCACTGCATATTTGCTGAATGAACCAGTTACATTTTTCAGTATATTTAGTTGCCTTTTTCTCTGTTGTGATGACATTTATTCAGGGCAGAAAACAATGAAAACTCCACTCATATCTTGTTATGGGCTGAATTGTACCTTCCCTCCCAATTCATATGCTAGAGTCCTAATCTTGAAATACCTATTTGGACATTGAGACTTTAAAGAGGTGATTAAATTGAGTGACTGGTGTCCTTTAAAAAAGGGATGAAGATAGAGACCTACACAGGAGAAGACAATATCTACAAACTGAAGAGAGGCATCAGAGGGAACCAACTTTCCCACTAATACCTTGACCCAGGACTACTGAGCATTGCAACTGTGAGAAAATAAGTTTCTACTATTTAAGCCACCTGGTCCTTAATACTTTAGTATGACAGAACCAGAAATTAACGCAGGATATAATTTTATTTTGGACCTGACAGCATTTTAAACAGAAAAGTAAGATATTCAAGTGTGTGCGGATGTATCTGTCTGTGTCTGTATGTCTGTGGGCATGCCTGCTTAGCAACGTACTGCCAAGAAGACAATCTGCTAGCTTTTTCCTTGGCAGGCTATTCTGGAACATTTTAGATGGTACATTTTCTGTGAAAAGCAGAGCCCACTGCCATCTGGCATCTCCTTGTGCACTAAAAATCAGAATCTTTAAACTGATTTAAAACAAACAAACAAAAAAATCAAAAGGAGAAAAATAGAAACGCAAACTACTCAAGCAGGCACCTGTGTACCTACTATACAGGAGAAAAATATAGCTTTTAGTTTCTGAACCATCAGTCTTCTGCCCAGCACAATCTCACAGCCTTTGCACAGCTACCACTGAGCACTCAGACTGTGGGCAGAAGACCTAGATCTCAACCCTTGGACCCTTGGCTTCTCTCTCCCCTGCCTGTGAGAACTGCAGAACAATGTTCACTGTGAGAATGCACAGCGCCACAGCCACATGCCTCCCAGCATGGCTTCCCTCCTTTCAGCCAGGCCCTGCATGTAGCTACCATATGGCCACAATTCATTGTCACAGGCATAGCTCCAGGACTCTGGTCTCAAATGGAGCTCTTTCAGCCATCAAATCCACATAGTGACATCGTGTTTATGTCACTATGAACTGTAACTTTAGAGAAATATTTCTACCTCAGACCACCAGAGGGCCAGTCATACCTTGACAAACAAGTCTACAGAAACTACCAGTAATCTGAGGGCCTAGGCCCATCAGAACAAAGGGACAACATGAGTAAGGAGGAACCAGGGCACAGGGTCACAATGGCACACACATCTATCCAAAAGGAAGTACTGAGAGTCACAGAAATTTAGGACTACATGGGCTGGCGAGATGGCTCAGTGGTCTAAAGCACCTGCTTAGTTAGGCAAGCTTAGGCAACCGCAGGGACCATGGTTTGATCCCCGGTATCACATGCTACACCAGCCTCATCCCCAGGGCAGGCTGAGCTGGCCATAACATACATACATACATACATACATACATACATACAGTTAAAAAAAATTTAAAAAAAAAAAAGAAATTTAGGACTACATATTTACCCCAAAGAGACAGATTATCTCACAGTCCATAAACAGGCTTTCAAGAAGAACAGATTTGTGAGATAGCATCTACAGTGCCCCAGAAAAACATCCACAATGATCAAGACACTTAACATATGCTAGGTAAGAGCATTTAAAAATTAATTCTTAAAGTACTATTTTCATTTCAACAAACCTGAAGACCCTATGACAGTCAAAAGAAAAAACATACTATTCTTTGGATTTAATGACATACTGGTTCTGGAACACAGCACTGTGATCAAGCCTAGTTTTAAAACCTAGGTCCTCCCACACATTAGCAGCATGGGGTTGGCACAGTCTGGCCTCAGTTTTCTCATCTGTAAAATGAATCGGAAAAGTATTTTCCTTGTAGGATTGTCATAAAGTTATAATATTTTATTACTTATAAGGCACTTAACAGTATTCCCACAGCCAGCACACATAAAACATTCAAAAGTGTTAGCTGCACACATAATGGAGACACAAGTCTTCACATGGAGTTACATACCTTAACTTTGGAGTTTTCTATCAAATGCTGAGCCATGGACTTAATCAGTACATCAAAGAAAAACCAAGAATACTAAAAAGAAAAAAAAAATAAGACCTCAGTAAGAAAAACAACAAATTAGTAGGTAAGAAGTGAACTGTCTTAGGCTAACAATGGTATTAGCCAGAAACAGCTGCAACTCTAAAACACAGCTGAACCTTTTGGCAAATCATTAAGTCCCAGAAGAGAAAGATAGCTTTTGCTTGGGTATGTTCAACAGTAACCCCATCTTTCTGGGAAACTGTGGCCTCCCCAACAAGACGCACTGCTAGATTATCCATGCAGCTTGTCTTGTGCAGAGCTCTCGCTTAGTGACACTGTATATGTAATCTCTGAATTGCCTCCACTGATAGAATATAATGACTTGTACTCAAGAGCCAGTGCAACTGTAAATGTGGTCATCCTCTGCAGCTCCTATCTCATTACACAACCAGAAGGTTGTAATTGGAGAATTAATTCTGCCACCATTCTGCATTGCCCAGGCTGGCCTCAAACTCGAATGCTCAAGTCAATCTTCCACCTCAGCCTCCCAAGTAGTCCCCCATAGGTTTGTGTCCCTAAATCCAGTGGACCTTGATTTACTTAACTGATACACAATAACATACAAATTACATATGTCAATGGAATTCCACACATTTTTATATATTTTGTATTGCATAATAATTTAAATATAGTTGAGCTTATTTAGCTCCTTAGTTTTCATTTATATGGTGAAAACTTGCAAAATTCCTCATTCTACTTTTTGAAATGTACAATACTTGGTTTGTATAATTACCTACTGTGCAGTGGATCTCAGAATTTCTTGCTTCTATCTAACTGTAACTTAGTACCTATTCATCAATAGGTTTTAATAAAGAGTTGCACTGGCTATCCAGACGTACCTTCAGTAGTTTGTTGCTGGTGAGGAAATCAGCAGAAGGCTTGAGAATGGTGGTCATGGATTTAGTCAGCTCTTCATGCACTGTCTTATATTCAGAAGCAATATATGGCTCTGCCTTATAAGCGTACTTGGAGGAAAAGAGAAAGAGATTTTACTGCTCTGGTTCTCCAGGGTGGGCTGAACACTGAGGCTCCAAAGAATGGAGATCAGGGACCAAAGTATAATTCCATGGGTGGGAGAGAGGAAGGCATGGAAACAAAGGTGGGAACAGTGATTGTCATGTGACAGAAAGAGAGAGCCCAGGATATCTCAGGGAGGCCATCAGGAAAGAGAATCAACTGACTCAGTCAGATCAACGACCATCTAGCCCATAACTCCATCCATATGAGGGACTTTAAGGAATGTGTCCCACAACACTGGTAAATGATACCCTTAAGCATCCAGACTCTACTGAAATTATCACATAGCTGTAGTTCACAAAACAAACTTACACTGAATGCATGTAATTTTTTTTATCACAGTAACTATTACTATATATTTATAATGTTGCACATAAATAAACAAACAGTAGATATTTGTCCTAGTGACATCTCTTATTGTCCCACATAATCATCTCATTTAATTTTGGCCAGAGTTAGCCTCTCTAGCTTGGAAGAAGCCACTGTGCTTGGAATTTACTGAAAAAAGGAAAAAATGAAGATGACTAAATTTATCAGAGGTCTAGCCAAGAAAAACTTAAAATTCTTTAAACTTCTACATCATTTGAGTCACTTTACTTGTTCCAAAGATGAAATTAAATAAAGGAGTGGCTATGTCTCTTCATACTTTCTCTTGTCTAGTACAAGTTCTGGCAATAAGAGTAAAAGAGAAAGCATTGGTAGTGAGTTTTAAATGCATCCCTAAATAACCAGTTTTGTAATTTAAAAAAAAAAGTTCATAGAAGGAAAATTGGAGAGCCACAGTAAATGTAAATGATCAGAACAGTTTGTTTTACATACCTTAACATATGACCTCAAGTGGCTCTCCAATCCTTCCTCATGGCACTGGGCAACCACATGAATAATGACCCTACACACCACAGGAATGAATAAAGCAATGAATAGTAATGTGAAAATGGAAACATTTCATTATTATCACAGCAGTAGTAGACCAATGATGATGCTATTGGTACTTAGGAAACAAGGAGACAGGAATTAGATGGGGTCCCTATGTATGGGATCAAGACATTTCTTCAATATAATGTTTAGCACATACTAGCAACCCAGATAAGCATGACTGTGCTCCAGATGTGGACAGACTGGAAGCAAAGAAAAGTATCCATCGACCCACCTCCCTTACCGAGTCACGTTAACTGCAACTTCCTCATGGATAGCTCTGGTAAGGACTCGGAATAGCTGATTTAGGATGGTAGGCAGGAAGGCGATCATCACATGGCCTTCCATCGCATGCAGACTCTACAGAAAAGGAATAGTGAAATTTCCACTTAGTTTCATAAAAAAACTATGTACATATCCCCCTAAAAGAAAGGTTGGGGGTTGTGTGTTATAGAATGGCCCCAATGATGTTTACATCCTAATCCAGAGAATCTGTGAATGTTACACACAGGAAAATTAAGATTGTTAAATCAGTTGGCCTTAAACTAGTGATTATCTAGATGAACCAAGGTAATCACAAAAGCCCTTAAAATTGGGAAAGGAAGACAGAAAAAGAGTCAGGGGAGCTAGACTGAGGGCCAATATCAAAGGTGCCATACTGCTGTTGTTAGATGGACAAGGAGCCAATAGCCATCATAAATAAATAAAAAACCTATTGTTTGCTTTTTAAAATATGTATATGTATGTTCTTTTCCTTGCCTAAACCAAACACATCTATACTATTTCTCATGTTTCATACTTTGTCCCATGCCCAGAATGCCTGTAGCTAAGTTTTCCTTTCCAAAATACTTCCCCTCAATTATATTTAAGTTGAAAGTCACTCTCACTGCTCCAATAATTTTAGAAACCTCCCTACATCCTGCACAAAGTGGGTGTGGTCAGGTATGTTATTTCTCTGACTCATCCATCTAGCATGCCTTCATCATATTCACTTTACCTCCTACAGTGAACTATACTTGCTTAAAGGTAAGGTCTGCTACGGTTTGAGTGTTTTCCCAAAATGACATGTGCAGGAAAGTTTATTTCAATTTTAGAATTTATTTTTTTATGCAGTTCTGACATGTAGTGATCCTTCTGTCTTCGCCTTGCCAGTGCTGGGATTACAGGAGTGTGCCACCATGCCCACCTTCAGTGGCTTGCACAGCATGCCTGCGGTCTGAGGCCAGGACAGCATGCAGTACCAGGGATCGAACTCAGGTTCTTGCGCTTGCCAGGAAGTCGCTTAGGCTGTTGAGCTATCTCCCCAGTCCCATATGTTGGAAACTTAATTCCCAATTGCAACTTTATTAGAAGGTAGCATTTAACAAGAGTTGACTATTAGGCCATAGGATTCTGGCTTTATGAATGCATTAATGTTACTTGTGGGGTGGATTTGGACTGATGGGAGTGGGCTCTTCATAAAAGGACAAGTCTGGCACAGTTTTGCTTTCTTTCTTCTCCTCTCTTTCACATAACCTTGTTCTTCTGCTTTTCACTATGGAATCACACATCAAAAAGACTCTCACTAGATGCTGGCACTAGGATCTTGGACTTTCCAGCCTTCGAACTGTGACAAAGTAAATTTCTGTTCTTTATAAGTTACACAGTGTAAGGGTTTCTATTATGGTAGTACAAAATGGCCTAGGATAAAGACTGCTTTTTCTCTGCTATTACTGTGCTCAGTACCCAGGGAGCCTTCCACAGAGACCTGTGTCTTGTCAGTGGCTTTATAGGCATTAGAAAAAATGTGATTGCAAGGTCCAACTCTGAGAATATACAATATCACAACACAAGACATGAGTAGTGCTATGTTTACGTCTTACCTCTGTCTAAACCTACACTGAAATCATTGCTGTGAAAGTACCTAGGTGATAGCATCTTTCCAGAAGTATCTCTGGTTGGCTGATGGATTGCAGTTCAGGGACGGAATTCAGGCTCTCAACCATGCTAGACAACTGCTCTACCACTGGACAACATCCCTGGTATCTACACAAGCTTCCAAAGGCCAAGAACAATACACTTACTCTGGTGGTTGATACACAGTATCACTTGAGAAGTTGGAAGCCTGGCTGGATTCGGCTCAGGGATTCCATGCCTTAAGATGTGGAGCCCTCTCCCTAAGGCATGGAAGGCCTACCCTAGGGCAAGGACGGCTCAGAGTGACTCAGCAGAAAAAGGATATAAAAGGGAGTTGATGAAGGATTCTACATGACACTTCTTCCACTCTCTTTGAATAGCTCTACTTTGCAGTCAGCATGGAAGGAAGAGGCTTGCAAGAAGCTACAGCTGCATCTGCCACCATGAACTGCTGTTCTACGCAATGTGCTACTCTGAATTAGAGTCATCCAAGTATGAACTGAAATCTGCACTAACTGTGAGCTAAATAAATTTTTCCTTTCTTAATTTTGGATGCTGAGTATTTCGTCTTAGCAATGAGTGAAAAGTAGCCAAGACACTTACCAAACAGAAAACTTACTGTGCAGTCATTTAAAAAGGCTATTAAGAAAGTCATAGATACCTTAAGGTATTTTACAAGTTCACTCCCTACAGCCTGGGCTCCAGATTCAGTTTTTTGACAGTACTGGAAAAAATTATGTAAATGCTGATCCTGGGTGAGGGAGGAGAAGAAAAGTCTATTAGTGTGTATAAGAGTATTTGCTTCTTATATCAAACACACATAATTTTCTTTTAATATTAGGAAATTGGTCACATTAAAAAGACAGCATCAAAAATATTTTCCAACGAAGAATACTGATGAAAAATGTTACTTATGCTAGGCATTTACATCATTACAAATGAGCACATTCTTCATATTTTCTTCAAATAAAGATCTGTAGGATAAAAATAGCTATATGACATATCAGGATTCTATTCAATAAAAAGGTGCAAACTGAGTCACAGAGCAATCATACTAATTTTATAGAGTAGCACGCACCTGTGAATACACTGTAGAAACCAGATGAGTTGAAACTTTCAGAAGTGGCTTTCCTCCATCTACCCATTTAATTTCTGGACCATAATGCTGAAAAAAGTAGGCAGGGGAGAAACATTCCAACAGATTCATTATCTTAGCTTCTGACAGTCAGTGGAATTACAGGCTCAGAGTATACTAGTGATGTGAAAGCTGTGCCTGGCTACAGCAGGGCTACAGCCAATATGGACTTCTGCATTCTTGCCGTAAGTACAGTGCTTTCTTTCTTTCTTTTTTTTTTCAGGAACTAGGGATCGAACTCTGGACCTTGCACTTGCCAGGCAGGCCCCTGAGCTATCTCTCCAGCTCCGTACAGTGCTTTCTTACTGGATTTTCTAAATTATCTTTTCTACTTGGTAGCCGTTGTGTGAGTTACTGTCCATTTAATAAAGAAATGGTCCTATTTTACTCATGCTTTTACCAGACTGAGTTCAGGATTCTGAAAGGGATGGTATAAGGCATTAAATACAGCAAGTAAGAACTACGTACTCTCAATGTATGCTAAGGGTCAACATCTATGCTTATTT
>PVKN010039846.1:0-10806 GCA_004027915.1 Capromys pilorides
ACGCTCTCCACTCAGTGCCTGGCACCTCCTGTCCTTCTCTGCCACTCTGGTGCTCTAGTGGCCCAGGACCGAGGAAGGAAGGAGACCAGAGGAAAAGGCAGGCTCAGGGAGCCTGAGGCCTCTGGACCAGAGGTCCAGGGGAGAAGACAAGCAGCCCGCAGTGCGGTTCCCCTTCCCTCTCTTTCCCTGTGATGCTAACTGGGCCTGCAGCAGCAGGGCTCGGGAGTGAGTCTGCAGTCATGGTCCCATAGAGATCTCCAGTTCACCAGGAAATCCCAGGCCTGGCTGGGGTTACCAGAAAGGGGCTGTAGGACGAGGGAGGGTGTCACCAGGGACCAGGGACAGTAGTTGGCCCAGGGGAACCAGGGAAGAGAAAGGATGAGTCTGAGAAAAGATTTGGGGGCTGAAAAGGTACTGGCACCTTAGCTGAGAGGCACATCTGCCACGGCAGGGTCTCAGGCAGTGTATGGAGTTTGCACCCCATCCTGTCCTGTTAACCCTTCTAGGACACATTTCAAGGCCTATGCAGGCTCACCCCTCCAGTTCTCAGTTCTTTCAGGTCGGGAGTGAGAACCAGAAGTGGTGGGGAAAGAGTGTTCCCCGATGCAACACAGGATGCCTGAGCCTGCCCTCGGCTCTGCCCCGCGTGTCCCAGCATCTTTGCCCTGTCCCAGAGCAGCTGACCACCTTCCTGAGGCCAGGAACCTGGGGGTGGGGAAAAAAGCCAGGGAGAGCCAGAGAGGGGGCCTGCAAGGGGCCACCTGCCTCCTGCTTTCCAGTGGCTTCAAGGAGATCAGGGTGTCCTGTGCATCCTAAGAGGGGGTCTGGTGTGCGCTGCCCACCAGGGAGCTCAGGATGGGTGGGCAGGGTGCCTAAGGGGGTCCTGGCAGCTTCCCGCTCAGAGCCTCCTCGGCTCAGCTTCCCGCATGTCTGCTGCAGGGCATGGGGGAGGAGGTGGCACTCAAGTTCCAGCTGGGAGGTCACAGAGGAAGGACAACAAGCTGCCACCGCAGGGTCCCTGGGGGGATGAGTCAAAGGCTGCACCTGGAGGGTGCAGGGAGGCCGGGTCCCCACTCCTAGCTCTCCCAGTGCTACCGGCCTCTGGGCATTTGGAGGATGGAGCTCGGCTGGGGGCGGGGGCGGGGATCGCAGGCCAGGGGTCCTGGGCCCGGGCTGTGCCAGGGCGACTGGCATGGCTTTCAGAAGCCCGGGAGTTGGGAAAGTGGTTTGGGGAAGGGCAGCGAGAGACGCAGCGAACTCGGCGCGGGTGCCCCGGGGCAGCTGGCGCCCCACAGAGGGGTCCTGGCGATGGGACGTAGGGCCTGGCCCGCGCTGGGAGCCGCCTCCCCGCTATCTACCTGGGCCACCAACTCTGCGGTGCCCCTCGGTCCCCAGGCCCGCGGCGTCCTCGCCGGCAGTGGCGGAGTTGCACTCAAGTCCGGGCCGGGCCAGGATTCCGTGCCCGCGGTGGTTGCTCCCTCCCGGTCCCCACGGGTCCCTGGCTCACCTGGGGGCGGGGGCCGGCCCTGCCCACCGCCCCGAGCAGCAGGAGCGCCAGGCGCAGCGGGCTGGGGGCGCGGGCCATGGCGGGGCGCTCAGGACCGTGCCATCGCTGCCACCTGCGGAACCGCGCGCGCGACTGAGCCCCGGCGGCGGGCGGCGGGCAGCGGGCGGCGGGGGAGGAGCCGGCGCGGGGCGCTCCACCCGCGGGAGGGGCCTGGCGGTCGCGGCCCGAGGCACCCGCCGGGCTGTCCGGGCTCTGGCAGTGCGGCAACCAGCGGCCGCCCCCGCACCTGGACGCCGGCTCTGCCAGGCTCTCCGGCCAGGGAAGCCTCGGTGCACCACCAGAGCTCGGCGGGGTGCCCGGGAGAAACTGAGGTCGGAGCGGACTTCTCCTAGACCGCTGAGAGGGACTCAGAAGACAGAGCCACCCAGCCTGCCACCCCTCCCCATGTCCTCGGTGCAGGCTGAGGCACGCGGGACGGGAGCTGGGTGGTTGGACAGGGCACACGGGGCCTGCATGTCCCCTCTGCCTGGGAACCCGGGGGATCACGGTGGTGGCGGGGAGGTGGGAGGCAGCTGGCTGTTTTTCTAAAAGCTTCTCGAAGCTGGGCTGCCATTCCTTGCAGCCCCAGTGCCTGTTAGAACAGGGCAAAGGTGGCCCTGTGTGCCCACGGCTGTGCCCTGTGGCTGTGTCATGTGTCCCTGCTTTACCTGCCTTTGTTTCCACTCCCTGCCCTTAGTCAGAGGGCAGGTCCGGAGCGCGGCACAGACTTCCGGATCCCATCTTTCAGCCAGGAAGTGGGATGCGACGTGCTAAGAAGGTCCCAATTTATCTTGCCTAATGCAGGAGAGTGGGAAAATACACTAAACACACACACACACACATACACACACACACACACACGCACACACCCCCAAGAGCCTTGGTGCTCTCCCTATGAGGGAGATGAGTAAGCCAGTGTCCCACTCTGGACCTGCCTAGGAGACATCAGGACCATTTCCAAGAGAAAGTGTGTGAGAATAGCTGTACTGCGGGTAGCCAACGAACTTCTCAAACTCCTGAAGGAGGCAGGACCTGTCTGAGCCCAGAGAGAGCCAGAGGGAGGATCCGCAGCCCTCCTCTCACCTAGAGAAGTCCTCTCCAGCCAGCTCTGCCTCCACCCGGAGTCCCTCATTCTTCTCCCTACGCAGAAGTCAGTCCAGCAGGCCTTCTGTGTGTCACTGAGGGTTAGATTCTCATGTGCGAGCAACAGAAAACGCCTTCCCAGTTAGCCATGGTGTAAGCAAAGGCATCTATGTAAAGGCTGGAGAGTCCGCCCAGCGCTGGAGCAAGTGCTTCCTGGTTGTCAGGACTCCTGGACTGCCTAGTTTCCATTTTTCTCTGGTCCAAGATATCTACTTCATGATGAAACATGGCTGCCCCAGCTCCAGTCTTGAAGTTCTAATTCCAGCCAGCAGGAAGGGACAATGCTCTATTTTTACCTATAAAGACATATCCTGAAAATGGCAGCCATGGGTTAGGACTTAATCACAAGTGGTCATTTCCGGCTGCAAAGGAGGCCGGGAAAAGTACCCTTTATTCCAGGCAGTCACCAGCACAGTTAAATATTGGGCATCTTCTTACTTAGTCCTCTGTTGCTAATAATGCACTACCATGGACAGCTTCAAGAAAAGTTTCATTGTGGTTAATTACTCACACCAAAGGTTGAGAGGCTGCAGCTGGTGATAGCCTTCTTGTTGTAGAGTCTAAATTTCGCTTATTCAATACATATTTGTTGAATATCTGAGCAAGATCCCAGGGCCCAGTGTTGTGAGGCCCTCCCTGCCTGCAGAGAAATTATGTTTTAGTGCGGGAGGGAGGCATCAAAAGCACACTTGCATTATCAAGTGTAGAGTGCGATGGAGATGCACCCTGTTGTCATAAGAAGATGCTGCTAAAGACCCAGTCTCAAGTGAGCTCTGTCTCTGTGCCAAGGCCTTTCTTTGGATGCAAGGAACTAGTACTTTTGTGCCTGGCCAGTGTAGCACAGGGCCCCTAGAAACAACCATCAGCCATACACAGAGAGCATCCGAAGGACAAATACCCCAGGACTATCCCACTGGATGGGACAGCTCAGAGATGTGCTCTGCAGGCTCCCAGAGGCACACAGATTCCCACGGTGGTCGCCTGCTTAGTAATGCACATGGCGCTACCTGTCTCACTCTCCAATAGCAGGAGGCTCCACTTCCCATAGTCACTTCCCAAATAAAAATAAGCCAACGGCTCCTCCTCCTTACACCCTCATTCTGAGTCTGCTCTAATGAGCACCTCCCTCCCCTCCCTACCCCCACACCACATCCCCACCCCTCCATCCTACCCCTTCCTGCAGACAGTGGGCTCAGAGTTGGGGTATCCAGGCATGGAAAAGCCATCTCTCCTGTGACATTTCGGGGTAGGGGACACTGCTTGTCATTTGCACTTCAGCCCTCGCCTACTGTAAGGCCCCCAGCTTCAGGAGGGACAGGGTGCTGCATGCCACACTGCACAGCTCTGTCCCTCATGAGTGTCCTTCCTGGCTTTGTCTCAGGATGGTGGACGTGACCAGCCATGCGCCTCCATTGCTGTGCCCTGTGGGCATCTAGAGTCTGGACAGTCACGTGGGAGGACCTGGATCCCCAACCCAGAAGCTAAGTAAGCTTCGGAGTAGGTCTGAGTTTGGATTCCCCTTTGAACAGATAACTTCTCCCTGCCACTCCTCCCCCAGTGTCCCCGAGAGTCGCCTTCCTCAGCCATCCTCTGTCCTCTTCTTACAGCCTCCACTGCTGCCCACCTGCCATACATAGGAGCGAGCCCTCCACGCTCAGCAGCCCCAGGAGCTGGCTTAGCACTCACTCCCGGGGGACCCCTTGTGAGCTCCCTGCCGCCCCTCTGTCCTTACTCATGGTCCCCTCTGTTTGGAGCACCCTTCCCTACCTCACCCTCCTCAGACTGTGACCTCACTGTTGTCCCCGGA
Organism: Capromys pilorides; assembly: GCA_004027915.1. Classification (NCBI taxonomy): domain Eukaryota; kingdom Metazoa; phylum Chordata; class Mammalia; order Rodentia; family Capromyidae; genus Capromys; species Capromys pilorides. The sequence goes on from PVKN010039846.1 coordinate 4,497, forward strand.
TGTCCTGTAGCAGCACCTGCCTGGGCACATGACAGATCCTCCACAAATATTTGTGGCAGGTGAAATGTGTCAAGCCCAGTGTGCCGCAAGTACCTGGTACACAGTCGGCATGCTCAAAACTTGCCAGAGAAGGATGGGCTGGGGAAGGGGACAGTGCGGAGGGGGACTGCATGCTTCTGTCTGCACTCTAGACCCCCAGAGCAGGGGAAAGGCAGCGCACATGGAAACAGAGATTCAAATGGAGTGCTGTTTGCTAAACTGTATTTAATGCTAACCCTGGCAATGAAAACAATAGCTACTCCTTATTGAGCCTTCACACTGACCAAGGTGTCCCAAATGCTTGGGCAGTCCTGGGCTCATCCTGTTAGAGGCCAGTGCCATTATACCCATTTTATGGATGAGGAGACTGAGGTTGGTGGGTGAAAAGAGTTGTTCATAACCTGGCACTATCTCAGGTCTGCCAGCTGCCAGTGCTGGTATAGGAAAAAGCTCCGCTGATGTGCAGGTACATTTGTGCCAGCCCAGAGGTTCCTGGCTCCCATTCTGCCAGGCTTCCAGAGGCTCCTTCTCTTACAGCCCCCACTGGTGGGTCTTGCTCTGACCCTTCTGTCCAGGGCTTCCCTAGCACCCTAGGGATGGACCCTCACAGAGCCCTGGGCCTGCGCCAGGCACTATGCTAGGAGTGGGGGCCGTGCATTTCCTTCGCTGCTCACCAGCGCCCCCACCCTGTGGCGGCCAGTGGCCTGCGGACTGCAGCCTGGGAATCCACCTTGTGCCAGGAGATCCTGGCTGCTGCAACTCCCGGCACAGAGTGGGGCACCGAGGAGTTTCCTGCGGGCCATGGCTCTCATTCTCTGCCTCCTGCGTCTCTCCTCAGAGCAAAATGGCCTCCCCCTTGTGCCCTCAGCCTGAGCTCCCAAAAGCCAGGTGGTGAATCGGGATCATTTTTTGCCCAAGTGCATGAACCAGGGTGCTGACACAGAGCAGGGAGATGAGGAGCCCAGGGGGCCTGAGATAGCCCTGGACAGCCTGGTATAGCCCCTCCAGATGCCCACCATGGACCCACAAACCCTGGAAGCAGGGTTTGCTCATCAGCCACCACCATTGCCAGGAACCTGGCATGAATGAAACCTCCTGTGAGTGGCAGCTTTCGTGCTGCTGTCATTCATGGGCCCTCGGTCCTCTGTGCTGTCAGGACATCCCTGTGCTAGGTCCCAGCCAGGAAGCAGGTGCCGCTACTGGTGCCCAAGGGCCCTGGTACGGTTCCTCCCTCCTGCCCTGGTGGTTGCTGCCAGGCCTGTGATGGGAGGCTGCCAGGCCCAGAGGCCTCCCTGCTGGGCAGTGCTCTGCCACTCTCGCTGCCCCTGTGCCCCGAACCAGCCAAGTTCACCAGGAGTTGGGTCCTGCCCAGCTCCAGGCCGTCAGCAGGGAGGATTTACTGCCTCTGGGCTCCAGCGCTTACTGCCCTCTGGGGTGGATGCGGTGTGCTGCATTCCCAGAGCATCTTAGTTAGCATCACTCTCAGCTGGGCTCCTCTGTGGAGACAGAAGTCAGGGGTTTGCATCCACTTTTCAAGGGGGGGTGCCAAGCCCCACAGGCGTTGGGATTTGCTCCAGGTCACTAAGAACGGTGCTGGCAGTGTTTGTGCAACTGTGGACTGAGAAAGAGGAAACAGCGGGTCAGGAACCGGGCGGCTCCCCTTCTCCGCAAAGCATGGCTCAGCGGCACCAGCGCTCTGTCCTCCCCTGGGGAGATGCATATCGGGAGTGGGAGAAGCGAGAGCAAGGCCAGGGGAGACAGGAGGCATCCAGGGGAGGAGGAGGAGGTGCTTAGAGCTCTGTACAGCAGAACTGGCTGGATGCTCCCCGAATTTGGGCACGCACCCTGGTTTAGTTTCCTGGGGCAGCCATAACAAAGTCCTGAAAACTGGGCGGCTTCACGGCAGACCGTTAATGTTTCAAAGTTCGGGAGCTTGGAGTCTGCGATCCAGCCATTGGCAGATTGGGTCCTTCTGAGAACTGTGAAGGAGAAGCCACCGCAGCCTCTCTCCAGGCAGCCACCGCATGCCTTGGCCGGTGCGTGGCCTCCCGCTGCCTCGCAGTGGTTTTCCTTGGTGTGTGTCTTTCTGTGCCCAGACTCCCCTTGGCATCAGAACGCCTCTCATCTAGGACGGGTGCTTATGGTAGGAATCTGACTCTGACTCAGATACCTCAGGAAGGAAGGACTGATGTCCAAACCAGGGCATGTGCTGAGGTATTGGGAGCTAGAACTCAAGACTTTTTTTGGAGGGACACAATGCTACCCTTAAAACACCAAGGCCACCTTTCCCAGCCTCCTGGGATACAGAGTGTGGTGGCCCTTGACACCTTCGCACTGCCTCCCCATCCATCTGCTGTGTTGGCCACCTGACCAGCAGAGGGCGCCGTGGCCCCGGAGGACACTGGAACCTGAGTCCCTGAGTGACTGGGTGGAGCAGAGCTCCCTGAAGGCCCATATTGCGTTGCAGGGTGCTAAGCTACCAAGACCTGTGGGCTGTTTGTCACTGTATTTCGCCTGCCCTGATCAACACAGTTAGCATGTGTCCCCAGGTCTATACCAGAGTGAAGCTAGTTAGTCCAGTCAGAGGGCTTCTGAAGGGCCCCTGTGTGTCCCTGCCACCAAAGGGATGGCCCTCTCACCTCAGCCCTACTTCCTCCTCCCCCACTGCCTTCATCGGCCTGCGAAGGGCCTGGTTCTGGGGGACAGTGGCTCCTGGTCTGGGGCAAGACTTAGTTGTCCTTACATCCCCTTGTCATGGGGGGAGGGGTGGTTACTACACTGTCCCTTCTGAGATTCTAAGATCCTACAGGTAAAGAGAGAAATACGCTAAATTTCACCCACTCAGAAATCAAAAGCAAAAACGTGTCCCACGAGGACCTCTGCTACAGCCTGTCAGCAACTCTGTCGGAGAAACCCACGTGACCAAGAGAAGAAATGAAGCCCACATCAGCCCAAGCCCCACGTGAGAGGTCTCCTCACGCTCACACTCTAACCAGCCCCCCGGGAAGTGGCCCACAGTACAGAAACTCTTGTTTCTTCTCTCTCTGAAGGAACAGTTGTTGCTGTCCTAGCAGTGGCTTTGCTCAGGCCAGCCTGGAGAAGAAACAGGGCCGGGGGGCACTGCAACTTCTCCGAAAAGGACAGCCTTATTGCTGGGGGTGGGCTCTGGCAGGCTCCCCCAAGTCAAGGAAGGAGGGACTGTCAGGGCAGGCAGGATGTGGCCACAGGCTGGCTCATCTCTGGGCTTCCTGGGCCAGCCACCTCGGGCTGTACAGAATCTCCCAATCTGGCTCTGCATAACAGGTATTTGCTAACCGACCTGCTCCCTTCTCCTCAGTAAAAACAAACGCCAAACAGGAAATCTGCACACTCTGTGCCAACTGCCTCACAAGTGACACCCCCCGAGCCTGGGTCCCCTGAGGGTGGGCGTGGTGTCTATTACACCTGGGACTCAAGGAGCCGTCACTGTGGCCATCTAGGACTGACCCTGCAGAGGGCTCCTTCAGGATCACCGACCATAAGCTTCTGTTTGCCCCTGGTCACTTTGCTCAGCCCCGTCTGACCTGTGACAGGGCAAAGCACCTGAGCTGGAGGCTGCCTGGGGCTCCTTCCTTCGCCCCACAAGGCCAGCTGGACTCACCTCTTCTTTCTGTGTCCTGCAAGTCCTCCGCCCCATGTACTAAATGGTGCTCCAGTTTCTGGCTCATTAGCCAAACGAGATGGCAAACAAAGCAGATGAGCGTACGAAGCACCTAATGGATCAGATGCCCAACCCCTGCCATCCCGGCACCCTTGGGCCACAGGACGGGGGAGGCCCCCAGGGGAGTGGCTCGCACAGTTTATCCCAAGCATGGCAGTTTCGTGACATTAGAACGCAGGTACTCCTCTGAGTGACAACAGAAAGTGATGACCAATGCTGCAGGAGGGGCAGGAGGACTCTGGAATCCTGGAAGGGGCAAACTGTAGGGGCCGGTGAGGGGGGTGGGGCGGGGTTTCGGTGGTATAGCTGTGTCCAGGGTCTTGACTGTGGTCAACACCAAGGTAGATAATCCAGAGCTGGTGGATGCAAATCTAGGATAAAAAAATGAGTCCCGGCACCATGCCTGCTTGCAGGTCCAAGACCTGAAGCTCGAGTCCCTGAAGAGCTATCTCTTCTTCCCATCAAGGAGCTTGGTGCACCGTTTCTGGAGGATGTTCCTCAAGGTCAAGGTTCTGGACATCATGCTTGTATAAAAGCAGACTGAGGCTGGCCAGCGGAGTGGCTTCGAGCAGGTACCCACTTCCGCCATAGGACATCAGCCTGCCACACCCTCTGTCGACAGTCCTGGTGAGGTGCACTATTGATGAACAAAGATTGGCAAGTTCCAAGTGGCACCCAACATGGTGACAAGGCCACTTAGCTCTGTGCTAACACCTCCCTCCCATCCCACTGTCCTGGCCCTGGTCCCATGAAGCTGTGGCTCCTGGCATGTCTTGCTAACTGCTTGGCCTCTACCAGTTCTGCCAAGACCGCTTTTGATGCCCCAGCTCTGTTATCTAGAAAGAGACTGCTTCCCCAGTTTCCCTGCCAGGAATACGCTGACCTGCACCAGGGTATCCCAAGGGGGCCACCACACGTGGGGCCTTTGCACAAAACAGCTCAGGGAATTAAACCCAAAGCAAGCCCACCAACAAACAAGAATACACAGGCATACAGACCCAGAAGCTAAAGGGGAAGCTTCCCTCACTGGTCAGGGTGCTGGTAACCTGGGCTGTCACCCTGGTTCTCCTGCAATGCCCTCTGGTCCCCAAGGCAGACCCCTTTAACTTTCCGAACCTCACTGTTCTCAGCTATGTAATACTTCCTGCTGTGGCCTCCTTGTAGGATTGTTGTGAAGATCAAACCAGATAGCACATGAGAAAGAGCTCCAGAGACTGCCTAAGGCCCAGGAAATAGTCACGGCTGGTGGCACCCACAGTGCCCTGGAGGCGCCGCTGTCACTTTTGCAGCCTTTTCTTCCAGCTGCCCCTCTTCTGGGTCCCATGCTGTGGCCCAGTGGAAATCTGTCCTGGTCTGAACACGGCCCGCCTGGCCCTGCTGGGCCTCCTCCTGGAATGTTCTCTGCTCTTATTTCCTTTGGCCAAACTCTGTTCATCCTTCCTGACTCTGCCTCAGTGCTGCATTCTCCAAGAGCCTTGCCCAAGGCCCTTGGCCCCACCCAAGGAAAGCCAAGTCTCTGCCCTGCTGGCCCAGAGCACCAGTCTCCAGGGCAGTGGCCTCTTCCTGATGTGTAGGACTATTTGTGAACAGAACTGATGCTTCCAGACACTGTGGGCCCACGGGCAGGGCCCGCTCCTCAGTGGCTCTTGCACCTGCTAGGGTCAGTGCAGAGCTGCCCATGTGCTCCAGCATGTGGCACCATTGCATTTGGTTGTGATGGGTTGGAGCGGACCTCAGGGGGTGATCAATGGTCCTGGAGCCTAGAGGCAGAGGATGAGTGGCTGGGCTCCCGGGATCAGGCCTATAAACCTCTTTTGACAGAAAAGCCCAACTTCAGAGCCTCACAATTTCAGCTCATATTTGCATTGGAGGCTTTTAAAGTAGCAAAACTTTAGATTTATGTCTTCATGAACAGATGTGGAAAGGAAAATCAATTCCTCATAGGATTGGCTTATTTGTTTTTTATTGCAGTGCTAAATATTATGCACCAAGTGACGAATTAATACATAAATTGACCTAGAGACATCAATGTCACAGGATGGATGATGAGAATGGAGGGGCATGGCCTGAACTGGGGTTGGGGGCGGGGGCTACACCTGCACACTGTCTATGCATCAAGTCAGCTTCCCGGAAAGACGCTGGAGGTGCAAACAATGCCAGTCAAGTGTCAGAGGAGGCCAGACTGCTCCTTGGAAGAGGGCAGCCACTCACACACTTTGTTGAGGGGACATGTGGCATGCAAGATGGTGCCATGCCAGGGCTGTGGGCAGAAGTCATTTGAAGGGCCTGGCAGCACCCATGTCCCTTCTGGGAACCATATCCCTAGAGAGTGCATCTTTTCCCCCAGCACAAGACGAGCCAGTGGAGCAACATCACAGACCCTGAGAGAGGTGCCCTGTGGAGTGGTGGGGGCCACCTGCGCTCACCTGGCATGAGCTGTCTAGGCAGGGCTGGTCCCAGACCCAGGGCAGAGTGGGCCCACGAAACAGGAGGGGAGCCAGCGAGAAGATCCACCAGCTCGGTGCCAGCCGTCCCATAGCCCGGTTTCCCAAGCAGAGGAGGGCCCAGAGA
>PVKN010039847.1:0-10815 GCA_004027915.1 Capromys pilorides
GGCTCTCTATTGACGAATAAAGGTTGGCCACCCTCTATTCGTCAATCAAGTCCTGTCTACCAACAATCTTTCCCCATTTTAATGGTTATTTAATTATAAATTAATTTTGATATTACCTAGACCAGCTGGTAACCCAAGAGAAAGCATGCTTTTAAGTCTATATTTTAGAGCTCAAATAAAAAAGAACAGCTGTTTACAGAATGACATAAAAACAAACAAGTACATACAGGACACACAGACATATTTATAAAATGAGAGTGCACTCAAATATACTTCTGATCAGGCTAAATTATGATGACCTTTTTAAGTTTGTAATTATGAGAGACTAGTCAGAACTTTTTAGATCAATTTGCAGAAATCTCTTAGAAGAATTTGGAAAAAGGTAAAAACCTCTCATTTATGTTTAATATAAGTATTAAGTTTGTTTAAGTTTAATATAGTGTATTAGGTTTTGAGTTGGAGCAAGCCAGTTTAGCAGTGCAAGGATTAGGCCCAGCACGATAGAGGAGCACTTGACAAGGTGCGAGTCTGCACCGGAGACTCCCTGCAGAGGTGACCTGCAGGGGCGGGGGGAGTGAGGAGAAAAGAAGCTCAGCATCAGGCTCCACTGGAAAGGGCAGTGTGCTGGGTCGCTCCTCGGCGCTGGGATCTTGTCTTTAGCTTGATGGATAGCAGAGGGGAGGCACACAGGCACACACTGTTGGGGAAAAAATGAGTTAGTAGTTTTGTTTTCTGGTTTTATTTTAGAGTGAGATTTTGGAAGAAAAAGACTGACTGGATTGTAAGTTGGTGGGGGGTTGGCAAAGGATGTGAGGAATGTAGACTGACTGGCAGCTGAGAGGAAGGCAGGAAGGGAGCAAAGAGGCATTTCTGTAGTTCCTGAAAGCTAAAGAGGTTAGAGGGTGAATTGAGGAGCAATGGCCATGGCTGAGGCCTAGCCCGGGCGGCCAGGCAGGGAGGGTGGGGCTGCAAGGGCATTCTGATCTGTCCTTAAGAGACTACGGAGAGACATTGAGAGAGGGAGGTACAAAGGAGGGAGGGACGTGTCCTCAAAGAGAAAAGAAAAAAAAAAAGCCCGAGTACAGCAGATATCTTGCCATTTGCCAGTGTGGTCACAAAAGTTTTGTTTGTTTTTTTAATTTGGAGAACTAGTGGATGAAAAATTTTTTGTAGGCCACTGGGTTTTCTTATACTGTGGCCAAGCAGTTTGACAGCAAAAATTAGTCATTTAGGTTTAAGATAGCCTTGAAGTCTGAGGGCGTTGAGACTGAGACAGCCCAGCAGAATGTGTTCTGGTGGGTGGGAAAGAATATTTTTTAAAGTGACCAAATTAAAAGGTGAGCCGAAGATTAGGGCAAAGCCCGACGTCACTTCCCACTAAAAAGTCGTCACTTTTTAGCCCGGAGTGAGTATGAGAGAGAGCGAGAGAGGGCCAACACCCACTTCATCAGTCGTCACTAGAAAAAGTGGGGAGCTGGGGGCCAGATGGCTGAGGAAGACGAGTGGGGATCCCGAAGTGAGCTCACGGTTTTCGAGATGAGAGGAAGATGTGAGATGAGATAAGACGCGACGGGATTCCCCGAGACAAGTTTTGGGGCTCACCTGTGTGAAGAATAACCGGCCGGTGTTGGGTGCGAGCTAGCAACGGCAGGTGGCAGAGGCAAAAGGAGAAGACGGTTCAGCAAGGGAGCTCGAAACCGGGGCAGCGGATGCCCTGGGAGCCTCACTGCTCACCGCTTCAGGCCACAGCACCAAAATGATAGGTTTTCCACGGTGGTGCCGCAGAGAAACAGGCAGAAGGAAAAGGGGAAATGGGCTTTACTCTCTTCCTGGAGGACACGGAAAAATTCAAGGAAGGTAAGGAATTCTCTGAATTGGAACAAAGGAGCTGAGGCTTTTATGATCTTTTGCCAGGGGTGGGGTTTGAGGAAGATGGTTAGATACACCTGAGGAGCTGATTGGGGCCTTCCCTGAGGTGGCCAGACAGGTGAAAGGAAACTGCACCCTGGGCTGGGTTGGAGAAGATGGAGGAGGTGGTCTTTGGGAAGACAAGCTGTTGCGTTAAGGGCTTCAGCCATATTAGGTGACACCATAATGATTCAGCAATTCGTACTAGGGCCAGAACCTATCAGTGAGGACCATTTCAGTATACTCTTCTAGTTCACTCTCTTTGGTATGCAACATTTTTTCACATTTTTCTTTCTATATTTAAACTTTCAATGGTAACATTGACACAGGATAAAAGCTGCCTCTTCCAAGGATTTTCATAGAGGAAGACCATGCAGTCGGGCGGGTCTAAGGCGGTGGTGAAATGGAAACTCGCTTAGGTGGGCATGAGGTAGGACAAAGCTATGGTCTATCAGTGAGATTATAAGCACCATAGCTCATGCAAAGTCGATCAAATCCAGCGTCAAATGGAGAAGCAAGTCATGTAGCAAGCAGACATGAATATAGGACAGGGTCTCTTCCTGTTGGGAGTTGGGTTAGTGACTCATTTGGGCTCTTTCAAGGTGATTGACACCTATTTAGAATATCCCTGATGCCCATCCCTAGGGAAGTATGCAGCTATATTTGCTTCCTCTTTTGTCTTGAGGTCTGGCCCACATGGGAGTGTCTATCTTCCAAGTTGCAAAGTCAGTTTGTCTTCCATCTTTTCTCCTTGAGGGTCTGGCGCTGTCTGACTGCCTGTAATATTTCTATCTAATTCAGCTTCCTACAACAACACTAGCAACCAATAATTTCCTTTACCCTATGGATGTGAATGCAGTAAACCTCCACTGAAAAGCAGAGATTCAAAATCTCATTTCTGCAAGTAGCACAGCACCCGGTTAAATTGGTTTGATTCCCTTCATGGATTGTTTGTCTGCTTTGTACGTTGATTCATGGCATCATTATTTGTCTGCAGCATCAGGCTTCTGGTTGGGCTCTCCTGAATGATCCTTTTCATCAGTGAAATCTCCCATTAGCTTTTACTCCTAGGTAGATGGTATTAGAAGGCAACTCAGAAGAGCATTTGGCTACAGGCCATTTTGTCCCACTGTGAAATTCTGTCCTTACTTCTCCTTGGTAGTTAAATCAATCATTGGAAACCATAGACATTCTATTCATTTCATGTATTGCTGCTTTACATTTTGTTCTTCAAGAATATCTTTAAATGCAATCATTGTTAGCATCTTTTATGTTTTTCCCATATATCTAGCCTAAGAAAGATGCCACTCTAGACATTGTCTGCTCTGTGTTTTGCATTTTCTCTCTGAGAACTGGTTGACTTTACTAACGAAATTGTTTAGGTACCATTATGTGATTGCCTGGTAAACTGCAACAAACCTCAGATCTGTTCTGGAACCCTAATCACCCATCTAGCTGTCAGTCAATGGGCAGGCAGAGATACAATGATCTCCAACCAGAAGGGTTTTTCTTGATCATTGAACAACTCTTTTCTACAAGTGTCATCAGCAAAAGATGTCTGTGATGAATTAAATTGCTCAAGGCCCTTTATTTAGACAATCTTGAAATAAAATTTGACAAGTCCACATAATTAACTTGTCAGAACAGGTTTAAACACTTTTTTTAAAAAAGAGAAGAATCCAAAATAGAAGAGATTTCATGAAATCGTAGGTAAAAGCATTGCTTTTGTTTCTATTCCTTTATTTAGAGGGAAAAAGTACCATTTTTTATTTAAAAAAAAAGTGCTGCTTACTATATTTCTGCTGTAAATCCTTTCCATTTTGCTTTTTCTTTCTTTCTAGATTATTTCCCTGGCATTATTGGCCTGCTTTCTATAATGACTAAAAGTCATAGTTTATTTAGTAGTCTTTTTTAAAAAATTGTTTTCCTATTGTATATAAAATAATGATGGTCCTTACAATCAAAACCAACTTAAATTTGAAGATTAAGTGTAAGAATAGCCATTTCCCATCACATAAGGTACTTTTCACAACAGTCTTTCAATCTCTGAAGAGCTACCTCTGAGAAAGTGTGATCAGTGCCTCCTCAATAGGGTGTTACATCGTTCTTTATGATCAGATTGGTGGGGCATTAGGAGGCATAGTACAATTGGCGGATTCCTTAAGATTAAGCACACCATTGGCATTTTTCTGCTAGAAAATACATCTATTGTTTAGACACATTGTATGACAGCATGATATTGTGACCGAGGCATTTACCAAGCCCATGGCTGTTGATGCCAGCAGAATATAGGCAGGAAAGGCCAAACCAAGCCCAGAATAAGTGTCTACCACAGGAGGAACAAATCAATCTGATGAATACAACCCAGAGTAATCACCCTTGCCCCAGATGTTCTCCGGTACCTCTGGCTGTACTGGCACACTGCATAGTTTACTGCTGATTCCAGGAAATGGAATGTTTAACAATATTGTTGAACAGGATATGAGATGCCTAACAATATTCCCCTTGGAGAAAGGGACCCTGCATGTAATCACACCTGGGGCACTGTCCCAAAGTCTCTTGAGCGAATAGACTCTGAAATGAGCCTGCTGATGCGCATGAGTCACTTCATGTTGGTCCCCATATTGGGATGTGATTAAATCAGTGGCATTGTGACACATTACAAATGTCACAGTTATTGCAACACCAATCGACCAATCCAAACTGTAGTTAGGCTGGTGCCTTTCACCAAGCATATTTTGCAATGGAAGGAAATTGCCACATTGCTAAGATAGTGGTCCCATTGCAGCCTTGGAGAAAAAGGAGATGTTTTCAGATTCTTAAATTGGGCTACTGAAATAGAAAAGGATTTCTCTCCCCCATGTGAGGAGCTGCTTTGGAATGAATAGTTCAGTGAATACAGATCATACTCTTTATATTCTCAAGAGAATTTAGAAGTTGTGACACACTGTTCTTGGGCTTTAAAGTTAGAGTTTGGTCTTTTCATTTTTAAGTATCAAATATATACTTTTTTGCCTCAATGTCCTCACACTGAAAGAAACTGTCTACTTCACAATTTCCTTTTAGAATACTAACACAGTACTTTCAGCCAAACACATTCAATATCCAACACACACCATCCACCCAATTTCTAAGTCTTTTTTTTACATTCCAAGTTATAAAACAATTCAGATAGCTATGATAAAAGCAGCATTCAGAGTGACACTGATAACTGTGACACAATATTTTAGCACGTACAATTGTTTTCAATTTAGTGGCTCTTTACTTTGGAATAAGATAACAATTATGAAAATATGATCAGAAAAATCTTATGATTAAATGAAAAATTCATGAAAAGAACTTTGATTACTGATTTTGATGCTACCCCAGTAAGATCCAAGTGCCATACTAAGCTCTAACTCAATATGATGAAGAAAAAAGTCTATTTAGTTGGCTATGAGTAAAGCTAGTGAAAGACAGTGAAAAGGCCTGAGATGGGAGTGGGTGTTATACCATACTAATAAAAATTAGGATACACAGTGAAGTAGAGCTGTGGACAATGAGTGAATTTCCCCAGCAGCATGGAAAGCCGATCATCTTCTACCAAGGGAGGCGCGGCTTCTCCTTACTAAATTTCTGAATTTCATGGATATCAGAATGTAAATTAACCAGTGTCTTCTAAATCCCCATGCCTTGTAAGCTCTGCAATAGGTAGGCTTTATCCCCAAAAACTGGGTATGAAAGACTGAGACCCAACTGGTCATTTTAAATCCACATAGCCAGTTGTGATAGGTGATCACTAAGCAGTTAAGTCATTTTGTTTATATAAAATTAGCTCTAGGTCAGGGGACCCTCTGGTCACCCAATTTGGGACCCTTCCTGGAAATCCTGGAGCTATTCTGCTTACTTCCAATAAAAACTCTCTCCATCTCCTCCTTTGATTCCCAACTTCATTCCTCAGCATTTGCCTGGCCCAATGGTATTAAACACTAACAACTAACTCTCAACGGGTTACAAAATCAAGAAACTGAGAGGAAAAGAAGTCATGCAGTGTTTTGAATGAATCGAAGCCCGTCTTTCCACAGGTGTAGCAGAGGTCACACCCGTGGGAGTTCTCCTTGGCAGAGTAAATTTTACTTCCCTTTCTCCCGCCAGGGATTCTAAGTTCTAGCAGAAACTATGCCTAAATGATTAGTATGTTAAGCATCAAATTATCTTTCTTTACACTTATAGAACCTGGAAGATCTGATGACCTACAATAACACCAGAAGATGAAATCTTTGTTTTTTAATTCTTTGCATCGACTAACACAGAGCATGTAAGCTACTGTGCTATTTAACTTGCAGAAAAATATATGTAACTAGATTCAGGAGGCCAAGGTCAATGTTTTGGCCCAGAGGAAAAATGAAAAGGAAATACACACCAGGGATGAGAAAGATGCCACTCAGCATGTAACCTTCCCACCCATTATCCTATTCTTCCTTTCTTTCTACATAGAAGTCCATGTGTGAACCTCGGTCCCTCAAGATGGGGCTTTGAGGATCACAGCACCTCCATTCTCTTCAGGTGGCTCTTGAACAAACCCAGTGTCCTTGTCACCAGCTCTTGCTTCCTAAGTACTGGCTGTGAGTGATGAGATCTTCTGCAGCACAGCAGGCACAGAAACCAGTCCATACTCTGTATTAGTCACAATGGCCTAGGCTGACCATTTATGAAGATCTCATATCCTTAGATTTCCTTCCTAGTGATATTGTTATAGGCAGCTAAATTAGATAGAAATATAGGCAGTCAGACAGGGCTAGGCTCTCAAGGAGACAATATGGAAGACAAGGTGACTTTACAACTTTGGAAGAAACAGACATTCCCACTTTGGGCCAGACCTCAAGACAAAGGAGTAAACAAATGCACTTGCATAATCCCTAGGGATAGGCATCAGGGATTGATATTCTAAATAGGTATTAACTACCTTGGAAGAGTCCCAAAGAGTCCCTAACCAAACCCCCAACAGGGGGTTTACAGGTAAAATTACAAATACAATTGCTCAGGTAAAATGGATTAAATCCAGAACCAAAGGAGGAAGTGATTCACTAGCAAGAGAACCTGAGGAGAGCTGGGGCCTCTCCTATAAGGGTTGGGTCAGTGACTCTTCTTGGTTTCCTCAAGAATGATCAACCTCAGATGCTTACCTTTAGGAAGGGAAGCTTTGATGTTGGGGTCTGGCCCACAGCAGGAGCCTCTGTCTCTCCCACAGTTGCAATGTCTTGTCTTCCACATTATTTCCTTTCAGGACCTGTCTGACTGCCTATAATATTTCTAACTCAGCTGCATACAACACTAAGGCCATCATTTAGTTCTTTTTTACTTTACTTCCTTTCTATTTTTGTTTTACTTTTTCATATCATTAATGATAAATTCAGTGTTTTAATTCAGCTCATTACTTTCCAATCTTGAAAAAAAATTACCTCTCCAAAACACGGCATGATAAAATGGTTTTATAACCTTTAATTTTATCGTTTAGAAACTTTTCAAATGCTGAAACCACTTCAGACAAATGCATTTTGATATCTATTCCTTGGTTTTTGTTAATAAAGAAAAGTCATATTTCAATTTTCTTTTTCTTAAGAGCAGTTCAAGGCATAACTTGTATACCATAAAATTCTCTGTTTTAAAATATACAACATGTGGTTTTAGAAACTCAGAATGATCTAAGTAACTACTTTACCCATCATGTCTTGCATTGAGCAAACATTCATTTCAGGCCACAGCAATCATTTCAGGAGTGACTTCGCCACTACATGTCTTATTACAGTGTCACATTTTTCAATGGCAATTAATCTTTTCCATCTTTCAGCCTCAGATTTGATCAGTAAGTCAATCCCAAATTTCTAGCCATTGGAAAATCTCAAGGGAGGTTGGATTAGAGTGTGTGAGGGTAGATTAAATGTGATGGGATTAAGGGTGTGGAAAATGGAAGCCCCACCTCGGGTGTAGGTGGCACCAGTCAATAGGTTTATAGCCTGGATAGAATAGAAAAAGAGAAAGGGAATGAAGTTTTCGCTGTCTTAGTGCCTCCTGCCTGCCATACCATGGACTGTTTTTCCTCTGGGATGCCCTGTTCCACTCCAGCTTGCCTTGGAGACAGCTAAGTAGGAACTGAAACCTCTACAAACTGTGAGCTGAGTAAACCTTTCCTCCATTAACTTTGAGTACTGGGTATTTTGTATCAGCAATGAGGAAAGCAAAGAAAGCATTGCCTTAAACTTAAAAAAACTAAATATCCAAAAGGAATGTATAAAGTTATTGAGTCTCTTTTCTTGTTATTGGAAGGTGGGCTGTACCCATCATGCCTTGCCTGCTGTACCCACTCTCCAATATGTGCGTAAGTTAACTTTCTTTTTATTTCTCATCAACTGAACTAAAGCTAGCTTCTTAAACCTCCATTTTCTTTTATGAAATGAAGAAATCTTAATCATGCTAGTGCACATAAATTCGATCCTTACTGAATTTAAAATGCAATTTTATGTTAATTCAAGAATGTTTGCTTTTCCATGCTCTTTCATTCCTTTAAGGGAGCAAAATTGTATATCTGATTAAGGCTGAAAGAGAAGGATGCCATCTAGCTGTGAGCACTTAGTACCTTTGTTGGTCTTCATCATATGCAAAACATGTTGGTCTTGAGTTACCAACATCCATCCTTTCTGCCATATATTTCTGGATTCCATGATGTTGCTTTGCTCTCCTATTGATAAGCAAATAGAATTCACATATTTCTCAGCCCAGCTTTTAGACCTATGCAGTGTAGCCTATCACTGCTGAGACCAAATGTCCAACACCCAAAGCTAAAGGAGAAAAGTTTCATGGAGCTCACAATTTATAGAGGATTCCATTCACAATCAACCCACTGCCTCTAAGGCAGGGTAGCAAGGCACAGGGCTATCACACAGGAGAAAACATTCATGGTAAGATAAAATAATCTATCCCCTAAATTTGCTGCTACTTTTGCATACAGGATGACTGAACTGAAGGCAATGGAGAAGAAGAAGATGCAAGGAATTTCTGTGTCCTCCCTGTATGTGTTTGCCGAAAATCAGGACACAGACTTACAAAGACAAGGAATCCTGGCCTCTATCTACAAGATAAAGGTGAAGTACTGAATAGGGTATCAGATCTTAGCAGGCCTGGAAATGGATAGACAAAAGAAAACCCCATTAACTAGGTTTACTAGTGGCCCTTTTGCTGCTCTTTTTTTCCCTTTTGCTATGAGTTGCCATCATTAGAGACTGAAAGTCCTTCTTGGTTTTGTCACTTCTCTAAAATTCATTGCTTGTTGTTGATGATGGTATGTAAAGGAGAATTCAAAATTGCTGTGAATTATTTCCTGGGCAGCGCCTGTGTGTGAGGGGAATGAACTATACAGTAAATGTTTAAATAAAAAATTATGGTGGTAAAAGATACCTTGCCACAAATTTCCCTCAGAATACCTCCATTCTCTGTATACCTCCCTTATGCTATCACTCATGCCACTTTCAGGAAAAGTCCTGGAAGTCCTCTTTCATGAATGCATTCACAAGATGTGATTATAAACATGGTGAGTCCCTGCCATCTGGTGAAAAGGTGGGCTGGTCCTTGTTCATCCTATCTGCAAGGTGCTGCGCACCTTCTAGCTCTTCCCCAAAGTCTAAATGACCACAGAAGGTAAACATTTCGAATTGATTCGGGACATGAAGGCAGCCACAGCACCACTGCTCCCTGTATTTTCTCTACCTTCTGGTATATTATGTTCAGGAAAACATGGAACACATTCTGATATGCTCATTTACACTGTGGGACACATAGGAAGCCAAAGGATATAGTAACATTCCCCTACCCTCACCACCAAGAGCTGCCCTTGCATCCATTTTTATCTCCCTATTACTGAAATGCTATTTGCACTTCTCCTATCCAGCAATCCAGATGAGAAGTCGGGTACAGGTCATCCCTGCTTTCTGTAGGGTTGGAGAAGGCCAATACCTTTCCTCCTCCATCATTTGGGTGATCGCCAATGCCCCATCACCAAAGATAGGTTAACCAAGAAAAGCATAAAAGATCCACTGAATCAATGTTTTTCATGACAAAGGAGCTTTTTAGAAATAAAGATCCAAAGACCTGGGGAAAATTGTCCATATTTATGCTTAGATTTAATAAACAATAGACATTCATGTAGAAAGGTGATTTGACAAAAATAAATAAATAAATAAAAATATATATAGCCTAATGGTAACAGGCTGAGTGGGAAAATTCAATAAGGCCTGTCAGTTCTTTGTGTTCTCTCTGTACGGCATGACGTTGTCCTAGGTTTAGGGTAAGGTCCCTTCTTGAATCAATGTCAACTGTTCAGAAATGAAGGGAGATGGAAGAGGTTCTTTATGGCTAGCTCTTGTACACAAAGGCAGGAAGCGGACTGAATGTGAGTAATGCCGCAGCCAAATCTTGAGAGGAACGAAAGTAGGGGACAGCATAGGTGCTCACAGGGGAGCAGGTCCTCCTGTCCCTGTCTTCAGGATTTTCCCCACAGGCCATAAGGGACTTACCTTATCTTTTTTTTGTGTCCCAAAAGCAGATTTGTATAGTAGGAAGAATCAAAGTATCTGGCCTTCTACCCACTTTCCAGCCCAACACCTTCATTGTCTGCCTTCAAGATTTATCTCAGGATAATTGAAGCCTCTGTGTTTGTATGATTCAAAGTAATTTTTCATTATTTAGATTCTGAGAACATGCTTCTCATTGTGCATTTTCTTAAAAAGTTATTGGGAATCTTTTCCCCTTGGACTGCAACCCTTATCTTTTCAGAAACAACTGAAAGTCTCCTAAGGTAGTAAGAACCAGTTGTTACTTCAGGGCCAACAATAGAGCTCAGTGGCAAAGTACTTGCTTAGCAAGTGCAAGATC
>PVKN010039848.1:0-10817 GCA_004027915.1 Capromys pilorides
ACAAAATGTAGCATACTGCTACAATGTTGTATATGGTTTGATTTCTAAATTTCCTTTCTTTCGTTCTTTCTTTCTTTCTTTGTTTGTTTTTCTGGTACCAGGGATTGAACTCAGGACTCTGTGCTTGCCAGACAGGCACTTATTCTACTGAGCTATCTCCCTGGCCCATGATTTCTAAATTTCTGTGTAAAAAACATAATTTTTTAACATTCCATAAGGATTTAAATTTTAGAATATCCATGTGTTGTTGGAAAATAGCAATTCCATTTTCTGTCTAAGGTATGTGATAGTCAGACAGACAGTGATGTTAAACGTAACTGCCTCTGTTAAAGGTAGTTTCTATCTTGACCAGTGCCTTAACGAAGACACAAGTGTACACACATAGGCACACGTGGTTCCAGTACTATGTCTGTATGAGCTGCTCCAAAGTCCCTCCAGCTAGATTGTCTCTGATTCTAAAATCTAGACACATATATAGAGAAAACTATTAGGCTCTGTGCCTGCATACTTTTGTAAGTACCACAAATATAATATGTATGAATTTTAATTCATCATCTTTCTACCCAAAACTCAATTTCTGTTCCAGTTCTATTCACCAAGCCAAGCCAAATCCCTAGGTATCTGTCTTCTACACACCTTTGTTTCTTCCAACTGTCTTAAAAATTTACCACTAAATCTTAGGAAATATGGCTGGTGCATACCTTAGGAACCCTTCCTCCTCTCCCACTCCCACTGCCCAAGCTAAGAACTAGCTTTTCATTCAGATTACCATACCATTTTACCCCCTGAATCTAGTCTTCCTTTTGTTTGGTTTTACTTTCCACTATATGACCAGAATAAACATTTTTTTATACTAAGAAGTTTATTTAATATTAAGTTTGACTCTAGACCTTGTGTCAGTTTCTTTAGAGAAACAGAATATTGTGTGTATGTGTGTGTGTGTGTCTGTGTATGTGTCCATTCATTTGTAACTTATACATAAAAAGAATTGAATCATACAACTGATGTTTGGTAAGTTTTTCAAGTCAGCTAGCAGGCTTTAATTTCAGGCAGGATTTCTACTTTACAGTCTTGTGGTACGGTATTTTTATGCAAACAGTTTTTGTGCTTAGGACCTTCTACCGGTAAAATGAATCCCACTTATATTATGGGGGATGATTTCCTTTTCCCAAAGTCCACTGATTGTATGTGACAATCATAGCTACAACACACCTCCATGGTGACTAAATTAGTGTTTGATGCCACAGCTGGGCTCCATGGTCAAGCCAAGTTGGCAAGCCACTTGGCGGCCGTAGACCTGTTCCAGACATCACAGAGATGGCTCTCTCCAACACTGAGAATTCCTGTATGATTCCAGTAATTTTTCTGAAGACAAGAGCTAAGGTTCCATGTATGGTATAATGTGCAAGAATGTTTATTGTTAAACATGTTAGCTGCCAGACTTTATTCAGAGGGGATTCTAATTCCCAAAGCCCAGAATGAGCAATAAAGTTAATTTTGTGAGTCTCCATTGTGATTAGAAAATAGATTATAGAAAACGTCAAAGGGCATCCCATGTGGCAAAAGTGAGAATGGTTGGAGTGAGATTATTTTATCAATTATGTGTATGTGTGGGGCACAATATATAACAGATTTCCAATGATAAGTCAGTGTTGAGGTAAAAAATAAAAATAAAACAATTCAAAGCCTGGTCAGTATTCACCTGTGGTTCAGTGTGGTGGGTCATTCTTTCCTCTCTTTTATTACCATTGAGAGTGCTAACTGGACATTTCTTCCTTGTCTTGTCTCCTTGAGTCCAGTGACTATTGAATAATGAAAGAAAACAGTGAGGGTTCCAACGAGGATATTAAACCCCCTTTTCAAAATGCCCAGCATCCTCCCACTCCTCTCCAGTTCCTCCTCGTCCATCCCTGGAGTGCCTCTTTGCAATTTGCTGGAATCTCTGTTGCTTGTTGTGCAGGGCCAGCTGAAGCCCCAAGTCACTTCAGGGTCAAGCACCCCACAGAGCAGATAGCACTAGCAAAGTGCACTTTAATCATTCGTCACTCTAGAGCCAAACTCAAGATTTCTTGTGCCATTTCTTCTTGGCTTCCTGGCCTGGTGGGGGTGGGAGTGGGGGGAGGATCTGACTGATAGCTTGGAATATCCATCAACAAATAATAAATAATAATAATAACCTACCTGCCCCAGGGTTGTTGGGGCCCCAGGCCTGAGTTGGAGGCTGGAGTTACAAAAGTTTTCTTGCTCTTTAATACAACCTCGAAGTCAATTATAAGCTGAAACCAAAGTAGCTGTGCACTGCACAAACGTCCCCTTGCCACGCTCTTTAAGTCTGTCTCCCAGGAATGGGACCCCTTGAGGTGCTGTCATGACGTGAATGGCTTATCTGTGACCACCCTGGATTCCTGAGCTCTTTTCTCCTCAGGACACCGTCTCAGGCATGTTTCATGCACTCGGAGGTATTTTTGTCTCTCTTTTCTCCCACATTATAGCTTGGAAAACACTCGTGGGTGGGGAGCATGAGTCTTGTCCAGAGAACACACCCTCCTTAGAGATGAAGCCCTTGGGCTCCGCGCTCAGAGCCCCCGGGTTTGAATTTGGATTCTGCTCTCCCATGTGCCCAGGCACAGGCCTTTCAGCACATGACGGCTCTGAGGCTCAGTTCCTTAGGCATGAAGAGAGCATCACAGGAACAGTGCTATCGTTAGAGTCAACACCACGGATTTAGTGCTCCTCATGGACCAGGCACAGCGCTAAGCGCTTTACCTGCCTTCTCTCCTTTGAGCCTCCTAACACTTCTCTAGCAGATAACACAGTTGTCTCCAGTTTACAGATATGGACATCGCTGAGGTGAGAGACAGGGGAGTGTGCTGGAAGCCACGGAGCTCACATGCCAGCAGGGACTGCGCACAGGGCTGTCCCTCCGTTGGCTCACGCCTCTGCACCGGTTCACCTGGACACCAAGTGGCAGTAAGCAGGAGCATTATCCCGCTCAGGCTGAGGGACGGGGGAAATTTCCTTCTACAATTCGGATTTGTCCAAAGTCAATACTTTCACCTCCAAGTTTTCAGGTTCAGGGAGACCCCCTAATGCAGGTAATTAGCCTAACACTACCCAAAGGGATCTGGACAGTTCTGTCCTGCTCTACTCCCTCTGCAAACCAATCCCATACCTCAGAGGCAGGCGCTGGGTTTACAGCTCCCAAATGTCCGCTCACTGGAGAAAGCCTGCATTCCAGGGGTCTTTACAGCCCTCAGCATGTTGAAAAGCATACAAATAGACTGTATGAGGGACTTGGCGGGCCAGCATCACCCCCCCACCCCCGCCATCTTGTACAGTGAGAGCTACACCTTAAAATTCTCTTTTGAATTTGTAATCCTCAACTCTGAGACATCAACTTCATGGAGAACCTTCCCACCCCACGCTGAAATGAGATGCCTTGGACCTCTATGTTGTCTTGGCCTGTGTCACAGCTCCCTGTGAAGAATTGCTCGGGGCTGTGGCTGGGAGAGGGCATCACCCCTGCTCTGTGATTGAGGGCATCCTGCTGTATTTTGGACTCAGCCTGGGCATCGTGCCTTTGCTGTTTCTGCAAACTGCCTGCCACCCTATTGCTCATTTCCGAGCCTCCCAGAGATGAATAATTTAGCTGGAGTAGGAATAAAAGTACCAGCACTCTCATCTCACCCCATTTAGGCTTCACGTTTGGCAGCTAGAGTTAGCAGGGATGGGGAGAGGGGCTGAGCGAGACCGTAAACCCACAGTTTTTATGGCCTCCTTTGTGAAGGAAGTTTGCTGGTGCCAGACCTGAAATGGCCAAAACCCCAACTGTGGGAAGCACGTTCCAGTTGGACTTCTGGAAAATGATTCAGCCACACATACTCTTAATCCAATTTAATGGTCCTATTTTGATAATGTTACGTATTAATTTGCTGATTAGGAGAAAACCCACCAGCTCTGCCGGTCTCCGTGCAGGTGCGCTCAGAACGAGGCGGCCAGCCGAGCTGCGCTTGTCTCCCGGCTTCCTGCTCAGGTCTTTCATGTGGGCGTGTAGCCGCAGACCTGCTGGGATGTTTGAAAGGGCTGGGATCACGGAGCTGGGTGGCAGAGCCCAAAGTTCTGAACGGGCCAGCTGGGGCGGGAGTGTGGTCACCAGGGAATATTATCTGGTCCGAGGCTTTGTTTTCACGGCGTCACCTCCGATTTCTCAGACCAGCAGAATCGCAAGCTGTAAACGGCACAGCTTACAAATCAGCGTCCACTGATGTGGCTGCAGCGTTCATTACCAGCTGTAAAGGTGCCCCAGCAAGAGAGGTTGCTGTTCTGTAGCCCAATTTTCCATCGCAATAACCCAATTAACTGGTGTGTGTGTTTGTTTTACAAAGCTCCAAGCTACCATAAACCATACAGATACGCGGGCTGCAGAAAGCTCTGTAATTAGGACAAGGTGTACAAATTAAACTACTCTTTTTAAACTTCAAACCAGCTAACTTCTGACAT
This sequence comes from Capromys pilorides, assembly GCA_004027915.1. Classification (NCBI taxonomy): domain Eukaryota; kingdom Metazoa; phylum Chordata; class Mammalia; order Rodentia; family Capromyidae; genus Capromys; species Capromys pilorides. The sequence continues at coordinate 4,501 of PVKN010039848.1, forward strand.
ACTGTACTGCTGGGGCTTCTGGGACTGAACCCAATTAACATTTTAGTATTTTATAAGCATCATTTTAATTGCATTTGTATGCAATCTTCTCTCCAAGTGCCTTTCAAGGTGCTAGTCCTTGTTCAGCTTTTATTACTTTGGTGATTTAAATCTTCTCTCTTGGAGGTTCCCGTTAATAATGACTGCTGCTGCTTCAAATGCTGGTCCAACATAAAACTCCTCTCTTGGAAAAATTATGCTTTAAAACAGTTACATTTAACTTTATTATTAAATTTTAAATTTTTTTGTCTGTTTGAACATTATGCCCTTAAACATTTTATCAACCTGCCAGCTCTTCTAATGGCTGAGAAGAGAGATTCTCTTTAGGAGCTAGGACGATGATTTTTAATTTTTCCCCTCCTCTGCTCACCTTTGCTGCGGACTAAAGATGTTCAGTGCCATTTTACACTATGGCGGGTGAGGCAGGATTTGAAGAACAGATTTGGTGCTTTTTAGTTTCCTAGTGGATTTTGGAGCATTTCAGAGCTGAGACTGGTTTCTTGTCTCCTGTGTAAAATTTTATGGGACACTGAAGATGCTTGACTCACACTCAAGCATTCTTACATATTTATTTATTCATTTATTGCTGTTCATGGGCTTGAACCTGGGGTCTTTTCATAGAGAATAATACCCTATACTTCTTACATTTTTTTATTCTGAAACAGGGCTCTAAGTCACTACATTGCTCAGGCAAATCTTGAGCCTTTAATTCTCTTTATCTTCTCGAAGTACTGGGATCACACCTGGCAGGATAAAAATATCTCAGTGCAACACCGGAAAGCCACAGATGAAATCAGTGAACTATGATCCACAGGCCAATTGCCTTTTTTTTTTTTCAGTAAAATCTTGAACCATAAATAGAGTCAGAGTAGGTGCAAGGAGGGCAGGATGTACAAGTATAATTTCTCGTTTGTATTGAAAATTGTGATATTCTATTCATCATGGGTTTTTATTTTTAAAATGTTGCATTACAGTGTCCTTTGTCTTGATAACTGAGGTTTTGGCAATCTTTTAATTTCCTGCTCAAGTGAGGGCTTCGTTTGCACCTCTTGCCTGGCCTTTGTACCAAAGTATAAAGAAGATTTTGAAGGGGAGTGAAACATATGCAAAAACCCTGAAGGAAAACTTTTACCCAGTGAATAAAAATATACGACCGTCACCAGGCCCACGTGTGTTTTTTCCAAGAACGCTGTGCATAGAATCCCTCGCTGTCCACAGAATCCCTCACTGTCTGCTTCAAAGCCTGCAATCCAATGTCTGAGACTACGGGATATCCAGATGGCGGACTCTTCTATCCTTGCCCTGTGCCATAAAGCGTTTCCATTATTTTTCTTTAATGCCCCTAGTTGCAGGAAGAAGGTAGGAAAAATGACGACTAATGTTGTGCGCAATTAGTATTTCTGTTATCTGGATAAAAATACACAGTCTGGAGCAGGCAGTGAGATCCTCCTGGAATATCTTAAACCTTTTTGCTTGATTGAGTGTCTTGTCAAACAAAACTGGCAGCCTCTCTCCCAGAGCTGCCTGAATCTATGCAGATATGATTTCTATCATGCCTTTATTATGTGTAGTCTGTAATAAGGATGAGCACATATAAATCATCGCTGGATGGCAGTTAGGATGCAATACTCAAAGAGGAAAGGCATCTCTGCTTTCAAATGTCTAGTGACTTTGGATATTATATGGTGAGTCTCACCTGAGCGGCACAATCCTCAATTCTACTGAAGCCCTTCTACGGATGAATAAGACTTTCATATCTTCCTTGCCAAGAATCACTAGGAAGATAAGATCACTTCACCAAAGCCAGGGTGTCAAATCTTTTTGGCTAGACTGAAGTCAACATTGCAACAGTGAAGAGGCTGATTCGGAAGGCCTACATTGAAGGAGGGTGGATGTCTCAGTTACTTTTTCCAAGGTACTGAGACAAAACACCTGATGCCCAGAATTAAGGAAGGAAGGGTTGATTTAGCTCGCAATTTGTGAAGATTTCAGTCCATACACAGTTGGCTGCAAGGTGGGGTGGCACACGGCAGAGGGCAGCAGCTCATGATGGTAGAAAACAGCAGAAGTAACCCGAGTGGAAAAAGGGGGAGCTGTAGCAGAAAACAAGCCTCCTTCCCTCTCTTATGCTCTATGCAGACTGCCCACCCCAGGGTGGGTAGGTGGAGCGCTCACCCCCAGAATCCCAGCACTGGATCAACCACAAGCTCTAGAGGCCCACCCCTTGACTGCATGAGGCTTTGGGGGGCCATCTTGGCACAAACCATACACAGGAGCAATCACGTCTTACCCTCTTCTCTATGACTAAGGTGTGTTTTGGTAGGAAAACAAAATGCTTCGCTATTAATATTAATAAATTGTACTGCACGCTCACGTGCCAGGCAGTGTGCTGTCACATTTGGTGCTCAATGCAATAATATTAAAATACCCATCGTACAAACAAGAGGAGGCAGGCAAGTTACGTCATGAGTCCGTGGTCACAGATCAGATAGGCAGGGCATCAGGATCCAAGCCCAAGCACGGTGGCACCTGACCTGACCACTCCTCTGTTCAGTTTGCACATGCTGCCTAACCTGGGGTTGAGCCGTGCCTCAGACCTCAGGAGGACTCAGTCAAGAGGGATATAGCTGACATCAAAGCAAGCAAGTGCTCAGGTGATCCCAGGCCCGCTCTTCAGTCACGGTGGAGAGACAGTCACGGCGCTTCTTTGGCCGGTTGTGGTATGTATGACTGGAGGCGCTTGGCAGAATGGTGGTCAGGGTAGTGGGGCCGGAGGGTGGGGGGGGGGGGGGGGGAGGAGACTTTCAGGCAATGGTGAGCTGGCATTTTTTTTTTCTGAGTGCTTCCCTTTTATGTGCTTCCACTTCTTTCTAAAGGAGCCTTGGAGGCCGGCCAGATAGCTGGGTGGATTCAAGCGCCTGCTTAGACAGACACAGGAACTAGGGTTTGATCCCGCTGAGCTGTGCTGGCCCTGCCCCTGGGGCATGCTGAGAGGGCAACTGAGACTGGGTGTGGTGGTGCACACCTGTAATCCTAGCACTTGAGAGGCTGAAAACAGGAGGATCACTACAAGTCTGATCTGTGTAGTGAGACCCCATAGACCCTGTACTACTGCTACTACTACTACTACTGCTGCTACTAAATAAAGGAGCCTTGGATTTGACTGAGCCAGGTCTGTTAAAGCAGTGTACAGGCTGTCACAGAACCACACATGTACAGATGGATAACTGGAAGCCTCACTGATGGATCAGGGTCCCCAGAGCTCAGCTAACCTGAGGGTTGAGGACTCTGCAGAGTTTGGGAAGCTCTGTGTCTGCCCAAGAGTGTCATGAACCTGGGGCTACTTATCCCTGGGCCTAGCACAGTTACTGGTTGGATAAATCACTGGATCCAATGATAACGCAGAGGAAAATATTCTGATAGAATATTTCCCACAAGCTGCTAGAGCTTTGAGTCAGTATGGACATGAGAGAGTGGCCATCCTGTGGGGTGTTTTTGTCTTTGGCAGTGGGAGATGTTTTGGGGCAAGGGACTTGTCTCTGTACTGTTTGTCATTCCAAGAAGCCTGTTTGCTCTGACAGTGAGAGGTGAGAGGTGAAGCCTGGCATGCCTGAAGGAGAGGCAGCAGTAAGATAAGGGAGCAGGGGGGACAGCAGCAGAAGACAAAAAGGCAGGAAGAGAGGAGCCTTTCATGACCGGAGTCTTTTAACATGAGGCCACAGGGGAATGGCTGTCTGAGCACAAACCCAGGAAGTGGCTGCAAGATGCTCTATCTCCTACCTTATCTGCAGGCAGCTCCTGCTAGATAAGAGTGTCACTGTGATTTGTCACTTTTGGCTGCCATGGCCTGAGTGTCTGTGTGTGGACTTCCTTGGGCTTTCTCAGAAACCTGAATGGCTGGCGCAGGCATTCTGAGAACTGGGAATGGAGTTTCTGAGAGTTGAGAGTCAGCCAGTAAGAGCCATGAGGAGCACAATTCAAGTCCTACCTCATTCTCTTACTGGCTCTGCGACACTGACTTTCTTTACTTTTAACCTGGAGATGGGCTGGGCATGGTGGCACACACCTGTAACTCCAACCCTGGAGAAGCTGAGGCACAAGGGTTGCTTCAAGTTGGAGGCTAGTTTGGGCTACATAGTCAATTCAAGTTCAGCCTGAAGTACATGATGAGACACTGTCTCTAAAAATTATGCAATACAAAAAAGCTGGAGATGATCATTTCTTTCTATTTTCCAGAACTATTAAAAGTGATCCAATCCTCATAAAAATGCTTTGAAGGCTATAAAATAGATTCAGGGGTCACTCACTGCATTATTCAAAGTAGCAACATAATTTCAGATGATGAAGAGGAGCCCTGTGTAGAGATGAGCTTGTCTTCTCTTTAGCTCCAGGCAAGGTTGTTTGCCCTTAAGCATTTGATACTGTGGCTTGCAGTTGGTGATGCTCTCTAGGGGTGGACATTCCATAGCCTCATTTATTCTTGCAGTCAGGATATCCTTATTCACATTTGGCCTAAAATTTTCTTGTTGCAGTGGGACCTCTTACCTTTCTTTACTTTTGATACAGAAAGAGAACCATGTGTCTGAATTGCTAGTATCGCTATGTTCCTTTACGCATCTCCCACTACTCTGAGAGGTTCTTTCACCTGCCCTTCACATTTTCATTCCTTTAGTCATATGAGCTCTTGGTGGATGAGCATGTGAATGTTCTAGACTCTCCTCTCTCGCCACGCCCTATAGTTTAGGGGTGAGGACATACTTTGTCTTCTCTTGGGAGAAGTATGGTTGAGAAGGTCCTGTGCCAATGCTTGGTGATCGAGGAGGGATAGGCCATTTGTAGCCATAGTGTTGATAGTTGTTGACCTATGAGAGTCCCGGTGGCATTCCCAGGCCATATTTACCCTGGCTTCTGGCAGTTGGAAGCCTGTGGCAGGGGATATCTGCTGAGCTGCCTGACTTTTTCTAGTTTGCTGCAGATAGATGCAGGAGTATGGCCTAGGTCCGGTAAGCTTGAAATATGCTGAAGTCTGTCTGTGGCAGATATTCAACACATGATTCTGCGACTGCTTCAGTTGTAGCCAGAGGTTGGCAAAAACAGTGCTAGAGAAATGGACCAAATTATAGGGTGATAGCCTCGGACAAGTAGTGTGACTTGGGCAAGTTTCTTGGTCTCTCCGAGTGCCCATTTTTTAATCCGTAAAATGAAGATTTCTCCTGAAGTTGGGAAGAGTTCATGTATATGAAAATGTGAAGGATAGTTATTTGCAAATTCTGTAAGATGATATATTATTTTATTACATTATTATCACCTTATCAAACAAATTTATCTATTTCCTTGGGCAGCAAGAATTGGTAGGATCCATTCTTGGGACTGCAGGGGCCAGGGAAGTCATGACGTCACCTCTTCCCTTCGGCCCCTCTCCCCCAACCAAGCAGAGACCCTGCCTTTCTGTCGTGTAGACTGTGGAGTTCAGAGAAGTTACTTGTGTGGCTGAGCTGGTTGAGGTGTCCCCAGCAGGACTGCTGATCAATAAGTTATCAGTGAGGATTCTCTGTGCTTTCCCATGCTGGCTGAGGGTCCACGCTCTTGGAAACTGCATTTGCAAACATTCCATGAGACAAGTGTGGTGGCTCAGGCCCATAATCCGAGCAATCAGGAGGCTGAGTGAAGAGGTTTGCCCTGAGTTTGAAGCAGGCCTGAGCTACAAAATGGAAATGTTGATTTGAACCTTTTACAGCTCAGCATGTTAATATGGCTTTACTTTTTATACCTCATGGTTAAACTTTTCTGCTGGATGGTTAAGGTCAAGTTAAAGCAAGATCTATATAACAAAGCATGTAACTTTTGTATTTGAAGCTGTCTCCTAGTATAATTATCCAGATTGTGTAAGGTGATGCTTGTAAAGCACTTAGTCTGAGCATAGTATAGAGGCAATCTCATTAAACTTTATCTAGAGGCAGAAGTAAGAGAGAAGAAAAGAAACAGAATAGGAAAAATCAAACTGACTGGAGTGGAAGGTTCAGTAGACAGCCCAGGTGAACAGATAGCACCCACCATCCCTCTATGGTCCTTGTTTCCTGAAGCAGCGTCCTCTACCCCCATTCCTCCTGCCCTCCAAAGCAGAGGAAATTGGGATGAGGGCTGTCTTAGTTACTTTTTACTCGTTGCTGGGACAAATACTGACACTCAAAATGAAGGAAGGAAAGGTTTATTTAGCTCACAGTTGCTGGAGGTTTCAGTCCATATTCAGCTGGTCCAAGGCTGAGTGGAACAGGGCA
>PVKN010039849.1:0-10816 GCA_004027915.1 Capromys pilorides
TCAGACTTCACATAAAGTGCAGTGTCCTTCCTTCTCCTGACAATCCACACTGGCCTACATTCCTGATTGGCTTCATCGCTTACGGGCCCTGCCTGGCTCCTGAGGCCCCTGTGCCCTTGCCCAATGCCCCAGGCCGAGTGCTCGGTGCACAGGTGAGGTCTGCCAGGTATTTGATGAAGGAGCAAATTGTATGCAAGCTCGAGTTACACCCTGTGATGAAAAGGCCAGAACTGGCATTTTAAAAAGTCATCATCTTCTAATAATAAAAGTCTGCATTTACAGAGAGCTGTGCTTCTGGGCGCACATGAGAGGTGTTTGTGCAAACATCACTGTGGAGTGCTCACAGTTGAGGCTCCAGGGAGGGAGAAAGTGACTTGGACTGAGGCCTCCATGCTGAAAGAAAATGGCATAAAGTAGCCTACCTACCCTGGGCAGGCATCCCTGTAGCCAAGTGCTATGAATGACATGAATTACAAGGACAGGGCACTGTGAGAGGCATAAGGACAAGTCTTTGCCCAGTGGAGCACTAGCTCAATTCCTTATTCCTTGGAGGAAACCAGGCTGCAGAGACCCAGAAGGATGAATGGCCCCTTCCTTGAGCCCTTCCTGCATGGCCATGCTGCTCCTGCCCTCTGGGGATCTCTGAACTTGGGTATCTGCTTGGGCTGCAGGGCGCCCGGCACCCAGAGCCATTCTTATCTTGCTGGCCATTGCCCAGAAGCTACTTGCTCTGTAAATCCTTCACAATCTTCTTCAGCGACTCTTTCCCTCTCCCCACTGGACTGTCCCCTCCCGAGAATGGTGCGTGCTTACCAACGCCATCGCTACTTACTGGTGTCTCCTTTCCAAGTGGAAGGTCTTCAGCCAGAAGAGCATTCCTGCCCTGATGCAACCCTATGCCCCTCAATCTGCCCAATCCTGCGCCTTCTCCACAGAGCAGTTACTGCCATATCTAACCGGAGAGCTCTGACAAGATGTTGGGCTCTAGCTTCAGATCTGCCTGCCTGTGAAGGAGCCAGTGGGTGCCTCTGCTCAGCCTCATGGCAAGCTGCCTCAGGGCGGCTGCAATGGCTCAACTCTGCAGTAATGAGTTAGGCAGGTTCGTGAGGTAATAAGCTGAGAGCCTGATAACCTTCAATACAGCTTTTATCAAAAATGAAGCTCAATATTTTCATCTACATGCAACAGACCCCCCAGTGTTTCTCTTCAGTGGCTTTGCTGTCAGCAGATGAAGAGAGAGCTATGGTTCATTTCTTCCCTAAGTCCTCATTAGCTCTCCTGATTATTTCTATTCTCACAGTAGGACAGTACTGCAGCATAGTAAGTGCTCCCTGTCTGTTCAATAGTGAGAGATTCTGGGGTGAGAAGCCCTGCTTTCCTTCTCCACTGTTGGCAGAGTGCACAGCACCCCACCCATTACCATGTAGCACTGGGAAACTGAGTTCTGTGGGCAGAAGCAAAGTGGGTAGGGCCAGGGGAAGCCCTATTTTTAACTTGCTGATAGTCTATTCTTTATGACAAGATCTATGAAGTGAAGCTATCCCAGCTTGCAAGGCCAAGACAAAGGTCTCTAGGAATCTTCCCATGGAAAGAACAAAAATCTGAATTAGATGAAGTTTAATTCTTACTTCAGGATGGGAGTAACTGTTCAGGTTTGTGTTTAAACAGCACTTAACTATCTAAACAAAAAGTGTGGGTACTAAACACAGGGCCAGGGAACTTCTAAAAGGAAGGTTCTTCTACCTCCTCATTTTTTTGGCTTCTGTCAACAGAGTTGGGAAAAAAATCAGGGAAAGAATCTGTTCCTGTTCGGCTTGTAGGAGATGAGAGACCTCAATGCAGATGTCACTTGAGGGTCAGAACTCAGGTATAAAGCTTTGCTGCCCGCACAGCGGTGGTAAGGGGGGCTATGCAACTCAACACAAGCTGCAGGGGATGATGAAGTGAAAAGATGTTTTTAAAGCGCAAAACGGAAAATAATAAAGAGAACATCATAAATATTTTAACACACCACCAAGGGAAAGAGGAGCAGAACATGAAAATTCTCCCAAGAAAGAAAATAATAAATCAGCAATCACTTGACAGAATAAGTATCTCATAATAATTGTTTATATCTGGTATTTTGTTGTTGAAGCATGATTAACTTCTCAATTTAAATCTTTCAAGTCACATGAAGAATGCGTTCTCTGCAGTCAGCATTTTCTCCTGTGTGCTGGGAGGCGGGATAGAGGGCTCCGTGGGGACAGCCTTGGCTGAGCTTCCTGCTGGTTGGGAGGCCAGGAGGTGCTGAGTCTGCTCATCAGAATGGTCCAGGCTGGGCATACAGTTCAGTGGTCTAAGCATCTGCCAGTAAGCACAAGGACCTGAGTTCCATCCCTGGTGCTGGATGCTGTGCCAAGCTCTGGAACCCCGGAGGTACCTATCACATCTGTAATTTCAGTTCTGGGGAGGCTGAGACAAGAGGATCACTACAAGTCTGAGCTGCATAGGGAGACCCTGTACCAAATAAGTAAATAAATAAATAAGATTTTTAAAAAAGAAATAGTCCATAGTGACAGAAATAGTCCATGAATAAGGGAAGGCACTTTCAGTGCTCCAACCCTGTTCTGTTCATCAACAACTCAAGTGTGCCAAGAGGGAGGTCACTCCCAAGTGGGTGCCACTGGCTTGGCCTATCCCTGACTTTGAAGTTGGGCCACGGCCTCAGTTTCCTCCTTTGTAAAATGAGGATAATAGCATCTATTAGCTCAAAAATTGTGGTGCACATCAGATAAACTAGGAATGCACGCACAGCCTAAGAACTTTTTATCATACTCTGAACCTAGACATTTCATCCTTATGCTCTTGCCAAAGACTTGTGCCTTCCTTTAGAAGGAAGAGCCAGGCAGTCCTAATTATGGAGGTGATGGCATAAGTTGCTTTCTCATATTCCAGCCGTTGCAGGAGTTGAGACCCTGCCGATGGGTCACAGGCTGCACAGAGGGGCCCATAGAAAATGGCGCCATGCTATGATTGTAACAGTTAAAGCTGTTTTCATCAACTGAGCTGTTTTCTATTGTAGGGCATGAATTAATCCTCCCTACAACCTGCTGAGATAGATACTGTTACTATCCTCCTTTCATGTGTGAGAATACTGAGGCACAGAGAGGTTATGTGGCTTATGCTGTGTATCACATATCTAACAAGTTTTGTTAAGCCCTGCCCAGGCTCGTTGCCTGCCTTCCTCTCTCTCTGTCCTCCCCTGCCCCACTGCATTCTAGCTGGGCTGATGGGAGAGCCTAGTGGACAGGCAAGGAGCCTGTGCAGGGCCCTGGGTTTCATCCTTTGGCCAGGACTAGATCTTGGGCAAGTGACAAAACTGCTCTGTGAATCCCATCTGTGAAATGTGACAGTGCCTGCCTCAAAGGCTGTCATAGGATTACATGAGGCATTTATGGGACAAGCTTATGAAGGTGCCCAACACGTATTAAATATTCAATAGATGTTGATTTTTAAAATCACTGTGGGAACTGGGTGTGGTGGTGTACACCTATAATCCTCGCACTTGGGAGGCTGAGGCAGGAGGATGATGCAAGTTCGAGACCAACCTGGGCTACAAAAGTGAGCTCAAGGCAGCCTGAACTGCTTGGTGAAACCTTGTCTCAAACACACACACACATACACACATACACACATACACACACACACACACACACACACACACACACACAAAAGACCACTGTGGAATTCATTCTCTCAATCAGAAAATTCCTGAGAAGAGAAAGAAAGAAACAAGAAACTGAAGGGATAAGGAGGAAGGAGGAGAGAGGAAGAGCGCAAAGGACCCCTCTATTCATTAGCACTCAATAATCAAACCTTAGTAATCCTTCTCCAGAGATACACAGGGCAATTGCTTGACTCTGCTATCAGGAAGTCTAGTGCCTGTGGTCACCAAGCGGAGCAGCCAGCCATGGTTTCCCAGTGTGATTATGAGCAGTGGGAGATACTGAGAGCAGAGCTTGCTGGGTAAGAAAGAACATTAGCCACCGCTGGGGCAACGCCTGCAAGGAACTCACAGGGTGCTCTGCCTGAAACCTAAATCAGACAGTGTCTTAGGAGACCTTTTCTTTTTAAATATCCAAGACCAAACCTCAGATGTTTGTAAACAAAGGAGGATCCAAGGTAAATTCTAAGTCTAAAATAGGAAGACCAAATGAACTAAGGTATCGTGATAAGCTTCTAATAAGGCTCTCGCAATACCACTCAGTTCAGAAGACTGGTCTCTGACTTCAGTGGCTAATTTGGTAATCAACTTTCGCTCTTTGCCTTGTATCTTCAGTTTTTATTTTTTGCTTGTCTTAGTCTGTCTATACTATTAACACAAGATAAACACTGGGCAACTGATTAACAACAGAAGTGGATCATTGCTCCATTCTGGAGCCTGCTGTTGGCAGGGTCAGTGTCTGAGTGAGGGCCCGTCCTCCCAGGTGGAGACTTGCAAGCATCCTCTCTGATTGGAAGGGACTAGTAGACTCTCTCAAGCCTCTTCTGTAAGACACTAACCCACTCCCAAAGGTCCTACCCCTTAAAACCAATATGAAGGTATTAGATTTGCATTTTGAAATTTCTAAGACACACAGATAGTCAGAACATAGCACTGGCAAATCTGCGTGGGTTCATCCCCTCTGCCCATCCCTGAATATCAGAGCCTGGATATCTTGATAAATCAGTTGCCACATCTAGTCACTAGGTTTCCCTTGCTATACTGCAAGGTAGGAGCAGCAGAAGGCCTTTCCTCCTCCTCCTTCAGGGAGGAAACCTGTTGGGGTGCTGGCCTGCCCCATGGCTTCCCAGGTCCATGATTGCCCTAATTCTTGGCCTCTGTTGACTGGTCCAAGGGAAGGAACCTAGTCTGAGGACCACAATCATCTGGATTACACAAGCCGTTTAATCAAATTCACTTGTTCAGAAGTTTAAACTAGGAAGGCAACAGAGCATGCATTTACACACTGGTTGCAAGAACTATGGCTGGAAGGTCATGCTCTGAAGTCAGAGAGGGGGGCTCTGCCTACTGTAGGAGGGAAAACATACTGGCAAAACTGTCCCTTTCTCCTCAAGGTGAGGGGAAGGATACCTATTCCCCCACCCTGAGGGGTCTTAGCCACTGTCCGTTCTAGTGGAGTCCATGCAGCCTGACAAGAGGTTTGACAAATTTCTCGTCCTGCCTCCTCCCACTGTAGAACATTGCCAAGTGGAATTAATTCAACTCTATGTAATAAAAACATAAAGTAAGGCAAAATAAATGGAAATTCTTTAAGTAACATGCTCTGGCATCTCATAAAAGCTTCTTAAATTGATTACCTAAGAGTGCATGGTGTAGACTCCAGGAAAGGGCTCTGGCTGGGGGGGTTCTGGCAGCGCCCCAAATTGGAGCTACACTGTGGCTGCTGCAGTCATAATTCTTCCTCATATCATGGTTTGTGCTTGAAATGCAAGGCCCTGCACAGTGAATTTGCCTTTCTCAAACAAGATAGATCTTTAAAAACAAAAAACAAAAAAAAAAAACAGTTGTTAGCAATTCCAGACTACTCTGGTCAGGCTCATTATACTGGGCATATTAACTGTTAAATTCTTGAGATCTCTTTTCCAATAACTGCAAACACCGGAACTGGGAAAGAGTTATCCCAGTGTCTAGGAAAGACTTGTTTTGTACAAATCTGATGGACCTGGTGGGGCCAATTTTGAATGGCATTCAATTTGATTCCTGGTATTCAGGACTGAGGAGAATAATGTCTCTATTCTTGTTGTTGGACAGCTCCATGATGGAGAAGATCTCTTTCCCATCCTACTTCACACTCTTCTCTCATCTGCCTAATTATCAGCTTGGTCCTGTTCTCTGGTCAAAGGTCTGAGCTTAGGAAGTAACTGATCAATGGAATCAAGAGGGACCTGTGTGCTCTGCAGAGTGGGAAAGACTACCTGATTGTCAAAGATTGTTTGAACAATGGGAACGCTTGGCTTAGTTTGGGAATAGTGTATGTCTTAAGAAATGGAAGATCTTTTAAACTGGGTGTTAGACTATAAGAGAAGGGTGCTAAAGGCCCATTAAGGGGGTGGACTGATGTGACTTCCATGGAGGGCTCAGACTGGTGCTTCCAAGGTAATAGGAGACCAGGAGCCATTTGCACAGGTTGGTTGTGCCCACACTTACCAGATGTCCATGCAGCTTTCTCAGTGTGTCTACTCCTGCCCTTGTCTCCACAGGAGATGGATTCTATACATAAGCTAAACCAGAAGGCTTCTTTTCATAAAACTTCCACTGTTAATTTGCAGAATTTTCCCCAGAGGGTAAGACTCCAAACCTGTCTGTCTTACTGTCTTGCTTCAACTATTTCTCTCTTTCATTTCTTCCTTTCTTCCTTTTTCCCTTTCATCCTTTTATATTTCTCACTTCCTCCTTTTCTCTTTTCCTCTCTCTGTTTTTCTTCCTTTTTTTCTATTTCAACTGGATGTCTACTGAACACCACTGAGCTAAGGGCAAGGAGTCAAAAAATGAACCAGACCCAGTCCTGGCCTCCCCAAACATACTATTCAGTGTGAGAATTCTTGACCAAGTGTGCCTTTTAGAGTCACCTGAAAAACTTAAAATAAAAGATTCTAAGATCTACTCTTAAAATGTGCAAAGATATAGGCAAAGATTAGAAAAAAATTCTATATGAATCTTTAGTCATTAGCCTTTTGGAGAAAACTAGTTACCACCAGCTATGATAAGTGCTGGAACAGAATTTTGAACTCAGAACTGGGTCCTCAAAGAGGAGACTATTACCAATTCCATTGGTGGGAAAGAGTTGATCTGGGAAAACAGGAATAATGCACAAGTCAGACCCTAAAAGATAAGTAGGAGTTTGCTTCAGGGTTACCAGAGCAGGTAAAACCTAGATGAGATAGGAAAGACCTTTGGACAGGTATACACAGAAGCAAGGAGAATTACCCCATTGCAAGGGCTCCTCCTTGGGGCTCTGTGCCACTGAAACAGCTTAAGCAAATAGGTAGTGCTTTGAGACACAGCTAGAGAGGAGGCTGGTGGCTAAGTGAGGCTACCAGTGCCAACTGTTTTGTAGTATTTCTTTGTGAAACATGGGGAAACTTTGAAGAGTTTTAGAGACGGCATAATAGAATCACATTTACATTGCAGATTTACATTTTACAAAAATGAACTTGGGATGCCAAGATGAGAGATTAAATTTTTAGAAATTTAGGTCAATTGAGAATTTTTTCACTAATCAGAAAAACTAACTCAGCCTCCCTTAGATCCCTAAATGTAAGGACAAGACAGCATGTCTAGGCCACATAGGCAGGACTTGCCAGGCCATTTACAGATGCGTCTGAGTCCTTCAATTCCCATTTATTCTTTCAGAATGTAGTTAACAATCCTTTTCCTTGCCCCTTCATTCCATCAACCACATACCCTTGGTGGGAGAAAGGGCCCTTTACGCATCAATCAAACATTCCTGAATTTCCAATCCTGGGTCCTGAAGATGTTGCACGGAATAAACCCACAGGATAGATAGAGGCAGGTTTCCTGCTCCTGCCTGCATCCTTATTTCCTACTTAGTACCCATGGAGCATTTGTAGATCAACTCTGGTGGTAATAGGCATGGAAATAATCCATGCCTTCGCTTTACCTGAAAGAGGTTTTCAAGGAAGCACCAGCTTTCATTTCATGGTTACATCAAGAAGAGTCTATTAAATTGATAGTATTGTGAACACATCCTCCAATTTCTTTTCTTTGCCTCAGACATGCAGAGTGGATCCAGGAAATACCACTGAAAACTGGGAAATGTTCCCAGTGTATACTATGGTATACACTGTTCACAAGAATGCTTATTAAACAGCTTAAAAATAGCTTTTAAATCAAATGGGGATCTAGTTCCAAGAAATTTGCTCGACTGCACTTCAGAAAGGTCTGTGACCCAAAAGTTAGTACATATTAAAAAAAATATGTTCAAAGCTTCCAATGAATGAGGTTAAAACAATCTCCAAGAAAATGATTCAAACAGAAAATCGGATTTGTTTAACAGCCAGTGCTGAATAAAGCTACTAAAACACTGTGGATTACATGTCATAATGGATGAGGGCTTTAAAGAACGGCACTAGACACAGTGGCATTCGTAACATGCACTCATTTATTAATTGGTATTTCTATTATTTTGTACTCAGGTTGCTTATAAAATAGCTTTACTGTCTTGAAGATTATCCAAAAGCAGTGAGCATGGACTGAAAATTTCCCCGAGAATTAAATTAGACTCATCAGTCTAATTTTGAATTTGTGTATGCCTAGGTGACAAAATTGCCAGAGGTCAGAACAAGCCACAAAGCCTGAGAGAAGCTATTAATAATTTAGCATTTTCAGGTCATGTTGAACGTTTAATTCTGTTGACCAAAGATACACACAAAAGTGGTTTTCATGTTGATTAAGACCTGTAACCATGAAATTGTGAAATTTATGGCATCATAAAACTGTGTGAAATGCAAATCTTGTGGTTGTGCAGGTTGGCGAGGAAGGCTCAGCTGGGCTCCTCGTGGCTTATTCTCATTCGGGCTCAGCATGGGCACTATTTTCTTTTTCTTCCTCCAAAAGGCAGCGTGTTGCTCTTAAGTAGCTGTTTTGATTATCTTCTAAGCATTGTGATGATTTCTTCAAATAGTGAACAGCTGTGCCAGGCAAAAACATAAGCGAAAGTATGTTAATGGGAGTGTGTATAAATTAGGACAGTTTTGTGTGTTACTTTGGCTACAAAAGTACTTTCAGGGCCAGAGATTTAGCTCAGTGGCATTAGTGCCTGACTGGAAAGTGTAAGATCCCCAGTTTGATCCCAGTACAAAAAAAAATCTAAATTTTAGTTCATTAATGTTATCTGTAGGCAAGAGGCATAAGAGCACATGTTCATGGACATAAAAACCATATGTATTGATTCCCAGTCACCTAGGGGACCACTGTCTGATGTAAAGGCTGCAGAATAATCAGTTTCTGTCTAAGAATTTGAGCTAAGAGACACTGAAACTTTGTCAGAAATAGATGCTCTACCTACACCATGTGGTTGGAGTCGCAGGGAAATGCAAGTGCTGATGCCCCTCTGTTTGCAGTGGCAAAGCCCAATGAACTCTTAGGTTGAATAGCTCCTAAGTCATAAATTTTTATAATACACACAGCCTACCAGCCCTCATAGCTAAGCAGCACAGTACCCTGCAGCACATAGGTATAGAAATGTCACCAGCGTTTGCTGGGCACAGGCAGGGGATGTTAAACATCTCGTACTGTATGAGCCCATCAGCTCAACATGGCACTGCCCCACCCAAGCTGCGATTGTGCTCCCATTGGGATACACAGTCTGAGAAAGGATTAATTACGTTGTTGAAGGCAAGGCCTGGAGAGGAATGCCAATGCAGCGAAAGCAAACCGGGAAACACAAAGATGAAGACAAGCACGTGACTCTCAGAAATAGCAGCATTTGTCTCGGACTCCACCTTTCCTGCTGTGTGCAAGCTTGGCTGCACTGCCTGCTCTGGGCTTTGCGAGATATGCTTATAACCTTGCAGTAAGACGTTTTCATTTAAATTGATAGCGCTTGAACAGAGTTCTTTTACCTGCAAATAAGTGAATTCAGATAGACAAAAATGCTGTGATTCCTTCTCTAATGAACTGAGAACTCAACTAAGAGACAGGATAGTGTAGGGAAACAAAACAAGGCAGTGGACACTGATGAAGATGCTCTGTTCTTAGATCAGGATTTATAACCAGTCTACGCTTTACTGAGGTCAGTGCGGTGAAGACATCCACTCTTGGAAGTATGGTCGAAAAGAAAAGTCAAATATGCTTCCCTAAAAGAGCATGTGTGCACACACTCGGAGCTCATGACAGAGAGAAGGAAAGATAGGGGGCAGCTGTTTGTCTCTGTCCTTTGGATTTGATTTGGAGACAGGGGCCCAGGTTATTTTTGAGTAAGAAGCAAAAGGGGGACAGAGCTGAATCATCTGAGGGCCCCCACCCCGACCCCTCCTGGTTCTGCACTCTTTCCCTGTGTATTTCTTCTGTTTAGCATTCGGAAAAAGAAATGTGTTTACATCTTTCCCCTTTCAATAAAACTATACAAACAAAAATGTGAGCTTGCAATGTAAATGATCTGGCTTCATTTCGCAGGAGAATGTCAAGTGAGAAAATAGATACTGTTTTGCTATAAAAGTATTATAGAGAACTAAGTTAGGTAAAATATTAATAGGCATGCAGACAGGTCAGGGCCCTGGAGGGAGCCAGCACAGAAGATGAGAGAGAACACATTACAACTGTGGCTTCAGGCCACAAGACAAAAGTGGAATGACCAGGCTTACATACCTCCTTGAAGGTTAGGCAATAGTTGGAGATTATACCACAAGCTGGATCACCTAGTCCAGTAAGGTCCAGTTAGACATCAGTAATTCCTTCCCCAAAATGTCTTTGTTCTTTTCATCTACCCTTTCTATGTGACCCATTTCCCTACTGAATCAATATAAACTAAGTAGCTATACTTGTAATCTTATTAGGTATTAAGAGTCTGACTTACATTATACTCACCTCATGATTTTGTACCCACCTTGTGAATTTGCCCGATAAAACCTTCTTAGAAAAATGACTGCTGGGCCATGAAGATAGCTCAGGAGTGTAAGTAAGTGCCTGCCTAAGCAAATTCAAGGACCTGGATTCGAACCCCTGTACTGCATGCTGCCCTGGGTACCCCAAGTCAGGTACCAAGACTAGGCATAAGTGTGCACACCTGTAATCCCAGTACTGGGCAGGCTG
>PVKN010039850.1:0-10827 GCA_004027915.1 Capromys pilorides
AAAAAAAAAAAAAAAAAAAAAAAAAAAAAAAGAATCCTTGAATTGGATAAAGATTTTGGCTGCATGTCCCTCAGACAAAGGACTTGTACCTAGAACATATAAAATTTTTTTAAAAAATCAAGCCACCAAAATTCAAAAACCCAATCCAAAAATAGGCATCTGAGATAAATGTATGCTTCTCAGGTGAAGAAACACAAATGGTAAATAAATATATGAAAAAATGTTCAACATCATTAATCATTCAAGAAATGCAAATTAAAACAACATTGAGAGTTCATTTCACTCCAGAAGGAATGGCTATCATCACCTGTCATTTTTTGAGAAGACCACATCAGTTTTACAGGGCTTCCAAGAGAAATCTAATCACAAACGACCTCTAGACCACCCAAATCAGGGGCTGATGTATGTGTGCCATGTCACGAAATGTCTAGTGTGTAAGGAAAACAAATACACAATAATAACTAAGGCCTGTTTCCATATTTCAAATGACAAAGAGCTAAATAGTCAGGTGTAGTAATGCAATATGTGATTCTAAACTATATCTTGTAGTAGAAGAAAATGACTCTGATAAAGATAGTGCTGGAACAATTTGAAAGATTTTAATATAAACCATGAAGTAAATAAAAGGCTTATCTTAAAAATATATAATTTCTACACTTATTAACTGTACTATAATTACATAATGAAATATCTTCTTTGAAAATACATAATAAAATATTGGATGATAAACTAAGGCTAATATATGCACACAATTCTGAATACAGAAAGAACGAGACCCAAACAGGTGGAGAAAAGAGAATGCAAAAATGAATGTGACATGGGATGATGCTAAAAACTGGGGACCTGATAAAAGGTATTTTGCTGAGATGACTGTCCTAATAATTTCCATCAGCTTTTTTTAAAATAGCAGTTGATGTTTAGAATTTTCACTTTGACTAACTCTGTATGTTGATATCTGGGACCTAAGCCACTACATCGAAGATGACAGTGTATAATACAAAAACCATGGTTGAATATCTCTCATCTTGGTCTTCTAAATGTAAACTCTTTCTAATATCTTATCAGTTATTATTATATTCTCTCCAAAATGATGATTTTTTAAAAAGTAAAAAAGACAAAAAGTTAAGGCTTTTCAAAACCGAGCATTAATATTTAATTATTTGCCCAAACTTGCATAACTATATCTATTAATCTGAGCAACAGATTTAACAATAAAAGTGGTTAATATAACAATAATTGTTAATTTTCTATTCTCGTTTTGAAAATCTGGTAACACATGTATTGTTGTGTGTTACCCTGTTTCTGCCTTCGTTTCTGCTATTTGTTCTTGCTTTTGCTTTTAGTCTTTAAAACAAAATAAACATTTTAAAAAGGTATTTTGGAGTTTTATATATTCACCTGGTAAAGGTTCTGTAAATGGAATACTTTCCTAGAAAAAAAAATAACTATAATTAAATGTATAAATTGGTGTATATATTAACTTTTAAACCTTGTGTCATTTGTGTTCTAGTCAATGTAGCAATTCCTCTGTGTTTACATGTACATAGAGCTCCCGTAAGTAAACATGTCATGTATACGCACGTGCGCCCCAAGTGGGAAATACTCCACACGTCCATCAGCACAGGAATTATTTAATATACTGTACCCTGGCCATGAAAGGGATTCAATAGATCTATCTGGTATTGGGGTTCAGAAAACCATCTCGCAAAGTATAGCTCTTTGGGCTTGGTTTTGAGTACTTTGAGGTAAAGAAGATTGAAGATGAAAGGATGCCAGTTTAATAACCAGGATCTTGTTGTTCTTCTCCTGCTCCTACTCCAGCTGTCCTTCGTTCTTCCCCTGAGGCATAGGCAGGGTCTTTCTCTGAGCTTCCCTCACCAACCTGAGGAAGTTCTTCAGAGGAAATCACCCCTGCGATCCCATCCCTACAATCTCATCAAACATGAAGATTAACTCATAGAAAGAAACTGTGTCATAATAAGACAGCTTCACCTTACATTTCCCCTTCTCTGCCTGTTGGAATCTATTATTGCTTCTTCCAAGAAATCCCAGCCACTTTTTTTTTTTTTTCACTAGTTTAGGTCTTATAAACTCCAGTCACCTGCCTTTCTTTGAGTTTCATGTTTTGTGCAGCTGCTGTGTGTAACACATACTATACTGTGTACCTGTCATACACCACACATATTTTCGGTTAATCTGTCTTCTGTCCATTTACTTCACATATTCAAATTAGTAAACATTCAAAAAGTAGAAAGACAAGTCCTCCTCTTCCCCACATATTCCTATAATGATAGGAAATCTCAATCTCTGTGGAAGAACGTATTTGGTAACTATTATGGTTCATATCTAACTGTCCCCACAAAGCCACATGCACTCATACGTAGGGCTTTTAGGAGATGATTGGATCACGCATGTGACACTGGTTTAGTCTACTGATGTGTTTATAGCTGGGTGTGATGTTGGAAGGGGAATCCTGGAGGGAGGAGGCGGGTCCCTGTAGACAGGGTGTAGTGGATTTCTGACCTGTGGTCAACTTGGTACACGCAGCTGAACTGAAGTAGCGTGGTGCTGGGTGTGGGAGGCCCACACAAGGGTGGTTGCCAGCAGCATAAGAGACAGAACTGGAGAAGCTGTGAGAGGCTGTTAGGGAAGCTGTTTGGAGAAGCCGTTGGAGCTGTGGGAAGCTTCTGGTTCTCTCGAGCTATTCTGCTGGAAGACTGTATCGTGCTGGCTTTCCTGGTGAACTTGGCCATTCTTGTCAGAGGAGGAGCTCTGGACCTGGTCGCTGAGGGTGGCTGTGGATCACTTTGGGGGATCCCTGGTCCTCAACTTGAGCATCGCTTCCTGGCTCCAGTGGAGAAGACGGGGCACTGCTCAGTCTCATGGAGAAGCTCGTTGTGTTGGCTTTCCTGAGGGAAATTCAGCTGTCCTCATTGCTGGAGGAGCTCGGGACCTCACTGTTGCTGAGGACGGCTTCTGCACTTCTGCAGGGAGCTCTGGTGCTTGCCTTGAACATTGCCTCCCATTTCCAGTTCAGATCCCCCTTACTACATAACCAGCTTACCATGTGTTGTAAAGCTTCAGAAACTGGTAGGTGAAACACATCTCTCCTCCTTTAACTCTTGAGTGTCAGGTACTTCGTCCCAGCAGTGAGAAGCCAACTAATTCAGTAACTAATATCGCTTATTACCTAATACTATTTTTTCTACCTAGGAAAAAGGTTGAATCCTTATCAAGCAGTGGTTACTTAGGACAAGGCCATGCTTTGGGACATGGTATCCTTGTAAACCCTTATGGTTTGGGTACCTGATAAAGATTTAAACTGGTCCCTATTGCACTGTCATCTAATAGTAAAGTGGATAAAAATTTCTGCTTTGTTAAAAAGCAGGCGTATTCTTGTCCTTCTTCCACATATGCATTTTTTTAGTGGATTCATCTTCTCCAAATAGGAACATTTGGTCCTCTGTGGAAATCTGCAGAGAGGAGCAGTTGTCTCTCCCTGGGTAACCTTTATCATGTGTGGTTGTGTAGCAGTTTCAAGCCTTCCTGCGTCCCCTCCTCCATTCTTATTGATGATGTGCTGACTCAGATGGGCCTCAAGCCTGATGGCAATAGTTTGGGAGACAGCAGCCCCTTTATGACCTAATTGCTCTTAAGTTCTCTCCATCAATTAGCTCTAAGTGGATGGGTGCCTGGCTTTGATGTGAATTCTATTACCACAGGCCCAAACTTTCTATTCTCACTCCTTCGCTTAGCTGAATGGTTCTTCTCATTTTTTGATGAATATAGCTGATGTCCCAGGCAAACTTCCTTTCTGATTTGCAAATTCTTCCTCCACAACCACTCATGCCCTCCCCTAATGCATGTGGTGTTCATGTGCTGGGTCCTGGTTTGACTTTTATTTCTGTAAACCTCTTATTTGTTTCCATTTGCCTCCTGGGTCCTGTCATAGTAACCTTTGCAATGTCTTTGCTGCTTTTTCAGTTAAATCAGGTGTGACGGTGGCAACAGTATTTGTGGAATATCTGCCCACAAAGCACGGATGTGTCAACGCAGGGGGCCTGGGCAGCAATGAGCAGATGGTGGCACGTGTCACCACTGCCTCTGCCTGTCAGAGACAGCTCAGTGCATTTTTACTTTGAAAAGTAGTTTTCATTATGTCTATGAGAATTTATAAATTCAATATTTGCTAATAGGGCAGCTTCCAATTATATTTGCATTTGCAATTTATTTTTGTTTAACTTATGAGTATATATTCACATATTATTTTGTAATTACAAAAACAGAAAATAATATAAAAGGGAAGACATCTTATAACTGTTGTGTTTACAGGCAGGCAGAATTGCATTTCTGAAAATGTTTATTCCTTTATGAGAATCACTTCTGGTTTATTTGTTTGCTTATTTTGATCTAATCATGGTTCAAGAGTTCTTTGTGCCTAGAAAAACAATAGATTGTTGTCTTTTATGTGAGAGTCTGCTACTTAACTGGGTCCTTGCCATATTTTGGTTCTAGTTAGAACCTCTAATTCTGTGGGAAAAAATGTATTTTAGAAAATGCACCAATTCAAAATACTTCAAATCTAGGAATTGTAAATTAAGATGAACAATTGGAAGAGTTTAACCCAGTAATGAATTAAGAATAAGGGACTGTACAAGTTTAAGTTGTGAATATGTACAAGCATAAAGGAAGCTATTACAGACAAAAATATATTGAAATATTGATAAAATATTGATTCAGTAACAATAAGCCTACAATTTCAAAGTATATGGCAATGATTAAGTGAGGAAAAGGCTGAGGGGGACTGAACAGTAAAGCTCTGTAACTTGTTTCAAATACATAACTCAATGTGTCAACTTGACTTGGCTATGGGGTGCTCAGATATCTGGTCAACCATTGTTCTGGGAGGTCTATGAGGGGTTTGGGGATGGGTTCAGCATTTGAATCAGTACAGTGAGTACAGTAGATTATCTGCATCCAATCTGTTGGGGCCTGAATAGAGCAAAACTGGTGATTCTCCCTCCAGGAAGGAAGATTTTCCCTGTCTTCAGAGTAAAATTGAAATATCAGCTCTCTTGGCTCTTGGCCTTTAGATTTGGATCAGAACCTATTCTCTGGGCTCTCTTGTTGTTGGCTTTGATCTTGGGACTCACAGCTCCATAGTTACAAGAGCCCGTTCCTTAGAAGTTTCTTTATATCTCTGAGGTCCTACTGGTTCTCTTTTTCTGGAAAACCTTGGCTAATACAGGCAAGTTAATATTCTTTTATTGATGGCATCTGCAGTACTTGACAACCATAGTTATAGCCATTTGTGGTGGTGCGCATCTTTTACCTCAGCCCGTGGGAGGCTGAAGCAGGAGAACTGGAAGCCTACCCAGCTTGGGTATCTTAGTGCTTGAGAGACTCTGTCTCACCATTAAAAAGAAGTGAAAAGAAAAATGGCAGGAGAAGTAGCTCATAGCAAAGGCCCTGGCTACTACAAAATATTTCTTAGTTATGACACTACAGGAGAGGCTACAAGCTGTCACCCAGAGCCCTGTAGTTCTCCTGGTCTCAGGTGCTCAGCTAGGCAGTGTCTTTGAACTATGTTTTAGTTAGTGGAAGAGGAGGGAAAATAATATATACCGTTTTCAGGCTGCAACTTTTGGAAATCAGTTGCATCTTTATGCATCCTTTTTCTCCTCGTGGAGCCTGTGTACAGGTGGTGGGAAAGCTCTCAAGAGTTAAGAGGCAGGAAGAGGTTAGGAGTGGCACATACAGACTCAGGGGGATAGCCGCCTGCCCCATGGCACTGCCTACTTTGACCTATAAGACAGTAATTTTCAATTTCACTGACTGCTATTGGGTTATTCAGAATTTTTATGTCTTCTTAATTCATCTTTGGTAATCCACATATGTCTAGGAGTCTGTCCATTTCTTCTGTGTTTCCATTCTGGGAGAGCAAAGATTTTGGAAGTAGGTACTGACAATCTTCTGAATTTCTATAGGATCTCTAGTGATTTCGCCCTTTTCATTCCTTATTGCATGAATTCGCGTTTTCTCTTTCCTTTTTGAAATAAGGTTGGCTAGGGTTTTATTGATTTTATTTATTCTTTTGAAGAACCAACTCATTAATTCTTTGTATTTTTTTCTTAGTTTCCATTGCATTAATTACTGCTCTGAGCTTTATAATTTCCTGCCATCTTTTGACTTTGGGCTTGACTTGCTCTCCTTTTTCTAGAAGCTTGAGGTACAGCATAAAATTCTTTAATTTTGCTAGTTCTGCTTTTCTGATGTGAGAATTCACCACTATAAATTTTCCTCTCAGGACTGCTTTCATTGCACGCCACAAGATCCCATATGCTGTATCTGCATTTTTGTTTGTAAATATTATTATTTGTAATAATAATTTATTATAATTTGCAATATGTAATTTGTATTTATAAATATTACTAGATAATTATTATTGCAATTTGTAATAATAATTTGTATTTGTAAATATTATTTAATTTCTTTTTTAAATTTTGCATCTTTATATCTGATAATCTGGACAACATAACAACCGTCTGAAGACAACGTAACAACCATTCATTTCTACTGGTTTTTTAAAACTATTTTTTATTCTCTTTTAAGAAAGATAATCATAAATTTCTGTTGTGTGTGAACAGTCTATGCTTTGGAGGGTGGTATCTGCTTGTTATTTTCTTGGTTAACAGAACTACTTCAAACGGACAAACATGGATAGCATACACTATACCTAAGGGCTCAGTACCCACAGTAAACAGGTGTTTTATTTTGCCACATTTGCATCAAACGTTTTATTAGTTTGGTAAGGCTACCATGACAAAAGACCATGCACTGGGCAGCTGAAACAATAAAAATGATTTTGTCACAATATTGGAGGCTACAAGTCTGAGATCAACGTGTTGGCTGGGTCAGGACGTTTTTGAGGTTTTCCTCGGTTTGCAGGTGACTTTCTGTCCCTGTGCCTTTACGTGGTCTTCCCCCTGTGGCTTAAAGGAAGTCTTTATAGTACATTAGTCATGGGGTTAGGGCCCGCCCACATGCTGGCACTTCTCCTTAACTTCCTCCTTAAAGGCTGCACATCCAAATCTGGTCACCATGTCCTCAGAATTAGAACTTCAGTCTCCACGCTTTGGGGAAATATAATTTAACCCGCATCTCATGTCTCTTGTTTTCAAGGATTAAATGTTACTGTTCTACCTAAAGCTCAACTTTCTAACTCATTCTACCCTCATGGCAGGTATCAGTGACCTAAAACTGGCCTGAACCATTCTAGAATGTATGTGTAACCAGGAAGATATGGCATTAGTATACATTTAAAAAATTACGAAACTTGAACCACGCTGCCCCATGTCTTGTCTGATTGACTCTCACTAATTCACAGCACCTTCCTTGGCTCACCCCCTCCAACACGCTATGTTTTAACAGCAGTATACTATTCCAGTGTGCAGGTACACTAGGGCAATGTATTTGCTTCCTGACGATATGTCTAGTTTGCTTTTTCCTTCATGCCATCATAGAAAGCCTCTGTGTGTCTCTGGTCTCTACAAGTGCGTAGTCCTAAGTGCAGGCTGCAGAAGACGGCGTTTGGTCAGATGGCAACACATTCTTGCTTTTGCCGGCTATTGCCAACTTTCTTTAGTGTAGTTGTACCCATTTACATTCCTATTAGTGACATGTGAGCTCCTCTACTCACATTCTTGCTAACTTTTGAAGGAATGGGCCTGAGCATTCCACACCTGAAAGTTGGCACCCTCAAGTGTTTCAAAACAGGGGTGCCTTATGGGATCCAGAGTTTCGATTAGAGATATTCCACTGGCAAAGTTTATGCCACTATTCAAAAAATTGAAAAACCCTGGAATCTCAAACACTTGTTGTCCCGAGCATGTTGTATAAGAGAAATACAAGCTGTCTAAGGCACTTTTTGCTAACCTAAAAGGTGACAACACGCAGTAAGAAGTACTTGATATTTATTTTTACTGTTCTGATTATCAGTGAAATCGAATACAACCTCATGACTATTTTGCACACATATTTTGTTATTTGTGAAATACCTATCATTTTCCATTTCTTAACTAGTGATTTTTGAAGTTATTTTTCTGCAATTTCTTATACGCACTTTGAATAGGAAAACAGTATCCCAAGCTGCTTTATTTTTTCATTCCCTTATATATTTTTTGATTAAAAGAAACATTAATGTGAGTATACTTGTCAACTTTCCCCGTATAACATGTGCTTTTTAATTTGCTATATGAATGTTGCAGAGATTATGTTTATGTTTTCTTACATAAAAGCTTTTCTTTTCATATATACACCTTTAATCTGTTCAGATTTATTTTGGGCGTAGTTTCAGGAAGGAGCTAGTTTCCTCTTTCTACCCATCAAGAGGGAGCCAATGATTCATACAAGGTCTGATTCTTATCATTGAAGATGAGATTAGAGTACATATTGACATTTATTTCTCCTTGCATTATTCCTACTTGGGAGCTTCATGTTAGTTTAATATCAACAAACCTCAGCCCCCTGATTACTTCAGAAAGGTTTAAATTTCAGTGTTCTTTATAAGAATATGACTTTAAGTAACAGATCGGTTTTGGACTGCGAAATTCATTTCAACGTTTTCCTTTCCGCTCTTAAAAAGAGACTCATTTTTCTGATCACAACTTTTCTTTTTCCCAGGGAGAGATTAGTATCACTTTCCTTCTATACCTCCTTATGTAATTTGGAATCTGTTTATAAAATAATATATAATTCACACCTACACGCAATCCTTTGGGACTTTGGTTGTAATTAATTGAACCTAGTGATGAATGGTGAGAATTTTATTTTTATAGCACTGAATCTTTCACAAATATAAACACACAAATATGAAGGGTTTATTCATTCATCTATGTTATATGTATTAATGGTTGGATTATTTCGTTTTCTCAAAAGCTATATGGGAGTCCTATTCTCAGTGCTTGTGAATGGAACCTCATTTGAAATGGTCTTCATAGATATAATGAAGATAGGCTGGGGTCACTAGCTGGGTCCCAGCCAATTACTGATGTCCCTAGAATGGGACAGTGTCACATGAAAACAGAAATGGAGGGAAAGTATGACATGATAACCCAGTGGGGTGACACTGACACCAGGTTTTGATGACTGCCACTGAAGCTAAGAAGCTGTGAGAATGGGTTTTTGTCCCAGAGTCCTGGAAGGAGCATCATCTAGTTTCTACCTTGATTTCAGATTTCCATCCTGCGAAAGTGGGAGAGAATACATTTCTGTTGTTTCAGGAAGTTTGTAGTACTTTGTTTTGGTGGCTTTTGGAATCAAACTCAATGCCTTTCTAAGCAGTATATTTTTAAAATCTGAATGCCTTTCATAAAGGTTATTTCTATGAACTTGTTGGAATTTATTATCGTTTTGAATGCAGTCTTTTAAAATGACCTGTTTCTGTTCTGATTGTATGAGGTGTGATAAAAAAAAAAAACTACAATGAATTAAAGAACTTTAAAAAATTTATTACATCAAGACACTCAAAATCGTTATGGTAATTACCAGTGTGTCCACAATCTCTAGGTCTGGAACCAGGAAAACTCTGGCTCCTCGCCAGAGTCCAAACGACTGTGAAAGGTAAACATTTTGAATTAATTCAGAATATCAGGACAGCCATGGTGGTGCAACTAAAGACACTCAGGGGAGATTTCCAGAACTGCTGCAGAAAGTGCGAGGAAGGATGGGAGGACTGAGCTGAAAGAAAGGAAGTGTCCAGGGGGACTGATGGCACTGTCTCTTTCAGTGTACTACATTTCTATAAATTTAAACATTCAACATATGCTTTGATCATACCTTTTATAGAGATATTAGTGCTCTTCATAATGTTAAGTATTTTTAAAAATTCTTATTTAATAATTTTTATTAGTATGTGGATCTGTGATACATAGTAAAAATATTCATGGTGGCGAATTTGTACCTATCTTGATCTTTTTCTTTCCCAATGTGAATTTTATTCGGCAACCTTGTCAAACAGTTCAGCTGGTGTATTCATAGGTTGTCTTTTGTCACCCAAGTAGTAGCTTGTAAATAATACAAGGATCTTTGTTTTTTTCCCCAACTCGTGTCTTTTATTTTTCTTATCTTATTCCTTTAGCCCAAGATGCTGGTAAAGAGCTGAGTACAGACTGCGACACAAAGCAGCTCCACACTGCTGCTGTGTTTAAAGGGCCCCAATTTGAAATTTGGCCATGTTTTCTATAATGCTGGCTGTACATTTTGGAGAATGCCTCTCTTCTCTGCAGAATGTTATTTTCTATTGTGGTTGCTAAATGTATTTATAAGAAGGGAGATAAGTAAGAGGTTGCCCACATGCAAAATAATCTTGCGTTACCTGGCTTACTGCCATCTTTCCTATATGGGGAATTCGACGTCCTTTTCTCTGTGGAGGCTCTGCCCATGCCTGGAGACTAGTTTAGGTGTGCCAGTGAGCTGCCCTGCATTCTGAACTCTCTCCTCTTTATTCCCTTTCTCACTTTACGGAACCTGTTTAATGGTTTAATTATGTCTTTCTTCTCACAAAATAAGGGATCTTCTTGTCTGTTTCATTGATTTTGTCCTCTAGATTTCATTTAGGACTCACTCAATGCTAAGGCAAAAATGACAGCTGAAAGAATGACTACATGAGTGAATGAAACCAAAGGGAGTGAGACACTGCCTAAAACTGAACAAATATTAGATGTCAGAACAATGACCCCCTAGTTCAGGTTTGCACAGGGTGGCTGTAAAATAATCACAGAAATCTAACAAGAAATACAGAGGACTTAGCCAAATGCAGTGATGCAC
>PVKN010039851.1:0-10815 GCA_004027915.1 Capromys pilorides
CCATACTGATTTTATCACTGTAGCTTTGTAGTATAATTTTAGGTCAGGAATTGTAAGGCCTCCTGTCTTACCTTTATTGCCCAGGATTGTCTTTGCAATTCTGGGTTTTTCTTGGTTCCAAATAAATTTTAGGAATGACTTCTCCAGGTCTGTGAGGTATGTTGATTGTTTTTTTTTTTTTTTTTAATAAGAATTGCATTAAAACTGTATAACAGTTTAGGGAGTATGTCAATCTTCACAATGTTGGTTCTTTCTATACAGGAGCAGGGAATATCTTTGCATTTTCTGAAATTCTCTAGGATCTCTTTTTTCAGAGTACAGTAGTTTTCATTGAAAAGGTCTTTTACTTCTTTAGTTAGGTTAATTTCTAAGTATTTCATTTTTTCAGTGCTATCTTAAAAGTTATCATGTCTCTAATTTCTTTCTCAGTGTGTTTATTATCTATATAGAGGAATGCCATTAACTTTTGTGTGTTGACTTTGGAACCTGCTACACTACTGAATTTGTGTTTTAATTCTAGTAGATTGTTGGTGGAGTTTTTGGAGTCTTCCAAATAAATTATCATGTCATCTGCAAATAATGATGATTTAACTTTTTTACCTATTTTTATTCCTTTTATTTCTCTCTTCTGTCTAATGGCTGTAGCTGATTCCAGAACTATAACGAATAGGAGTGGTGATAGAGGACATCCTTGTCTTGTACCAGATTTGAAAGTAAAAGACTTCAGTTTTCACTGATTTAGAATTATGTTAGCTCTTGGATTGTTATAGATGGCTTTTATTAGCTTGAGGTAGAGGCTCTCAATTCCTAGTTTCTGCAGGAAAAAATTTGAAAATGAATAAGTGTTGGACTTTGTCAAAAGTCTTTTCTGCATCAATTGAGACAATCTTATGATTTTTGGCTTTGCCTCTATTAATATAGTGTTTTGCATTTATAGATTTGCATATATTGCACCATCTTTGCATCCCTGAGATGAATCCTACCTGGTCATAGTGTATAATCTTCTTGATGATTTGTTGTATTCTAGTGGCAAGGATTTTATTGAGAATTTTTGCATCTATGTTCATGAGAGAAATTGGACTGTAGTTCTTTTTTAGTTGCATTTCTCTCTGATTTCAGTATCAGTGTAATACTTGCCTCTAGGAATGATTTTGGGAGGATTGTTCTGTTTCAGTTTCATTGAAGAGTTTGAGGAGTATTGGGCTTGTGTCTTCCATATATTTCTTGTAGAATTCAGTGGTGAATCCATCAGTTCCTGGACTTTTCTTTTTCACTAGGGTTTTTGTTACATTGTGTATTTCATTGGATGTTATTGGGTTGTTGAGAGTTCTTATATCTTCTCAATTCAGGTTTGGTAATTTATACTTATCTAGGAATCTGTCCATTTATTCTGTGTCTTCAATTCTGTGAGAGTAAAGATTCTCAAAGTAGCTATTTATGATCCTCTGAACCTCTGCTGGGTCTGTAGCAGTTTTACCCTTTTCATTCCTTATTGCTTGAATTTGAGTCCTTTCCTCTTTTTGATGAGGTTAGCTAGAGGCTTATCAATTTTATTTAAGCCTTCAAAGAACTCATTTTTTGACTCACAAATTCTTTCTACTGTTTTCTTTGTCTCGATTGAACTAATTTCTCCTCTAATCTTTATAATTTCCTCCTGTCTTTGGGCTTTTGATTTCGTTTGCTCTTCCGTTTCTAGTCAGTTTAGGTGTTTCATTAGAGTATTTATTTGTTACGTTCTGTCTTCTTAATGTGCGATTCCAGAGCTATAAATTTCCTTCTACGAACTGATTTCATTGCATCCCATAAATTCTTGTAAGTTTTGCTTTAATTTTCATTAAATTTAGATATTGTTTAATTTCTTGTTTAATTTCATCTGTAGTCCACTGTTCATTGAGAATCATGTTGCTTAATTTCCATGTATTTCTGGGGTTCTTGTGATTTCTTTTGTCATTTATTTCCAATTTTATTGCACTGTGGTCAGCTAGTATGCATGGGATAATTTCTATTTTCTTGCATGTACTTAAGCATGATATATGGACAAATATGTGGTCTATTTTAGAAAATGTCCCATGTGCAACTGAAAAAATTGTGTCTTCTGAAGTGGTTGGGTGGAATACTCTGTGTATGTCCACTAAGTCCAGTTGTTCCAGGTTCCGGTTAAGATCTGCTACTTCTTTGCTAATTTTTTTTTTTTTGTCCACTTGACCTATCTTTTCGGGATAAAGGGGTATTAAGCCCTCCTGTTAAGATTGTGGTATTGGATATTAGATTTTTCATGTCCATTAAGGTTTTTCTTAATAACTTGGTGCTCCCATGTTGGGTGGATACATATTTATGAGTGTTACCTCTTCATCTTGAACTTTTCCCCTAACCAGTATGTAGTGGCCTTCTTTATTTCTTTTGGTTTGAAGTTTATAGTGTCTGAAAATAAGATTGCTACCCTTGGTGTTTTTTGAGGTGCTGGGGCATGTAATACTGTTTCACATTCTTTAACTTTTAGCCTATGAGTTTCTTTATGAGTTAAGTATATTTCTTGTATACAGCATATTGTTGGGTTTTGCTTCCTTATCCACTCTGCCAGTCTATTTATTTTAATTGGATAATTGAGTCCATTTACATTGATGGTTATAATTGAAATGTATTGACATATGATTGGCATGAGTTTTACTTACTACTGTTTGCCCCTTTTACTTCTGTGTTTAATTGGTTGCTCTATTTGGTGGATTCTTTCTGTTCTCATTTGTTGAGTTCAGGTCAACCCTCTCTAAATTTTTCTTTTTAGTATACTTTGTAGGGTTGGCTTTGGTGTCATGAAATTCCTTAGTTGTTCCTTGGTGTGGAAGTATTTCACTTCTCCCTTATACTTGAAAGAGAGTTTTTCAGGGTATAGCAGTCTGGGCTGTAATATGTTTTCATGGAAGACTAAAGCACTCTGCTTCCTGTTCTTCTTCACCTCATGGTTTGTGAAGAGAAATCTGCCAATATTCTGATGGGTTTTCCTTTAAATTTGATCTGTTTCTTTTTTCTAGCAGCTGTTAGTATATTATTCTTCTACTGGATTTCTGGGATCTTGACTATTATATGTCTGGGTGTGTTTTTAGTCAGGTTGATGTTATTTGGAGCTCTATATGCTTCAGTTACCTGAATGTCCTATTGTTTTCTCATATTTGGGAAGTTTTCTGCTATTACTTACTTCTGCCCATATTCTTTTTACATTGTTTGTGTCAACTCCTTCTTTCTTGTTGATTTCTATTAATCTCACGCTGTTCATTTTTGCATCATCTTGCTGATGTTGAATTATTTTTTCCTGCATCCTTGTTGTTTTTAAGTGATCCTTTATTTCCTTTTCACTAGCTGTGACTGTGTCTTCAAGATCTGAGACTCTATCTTCACTTTTGTTCATACAGTTTTGCCATTGAGATTTTATTGAGATTGAGATTGAGATTTTATTTGTGATTGAGATTTAATTTTCTTGCATATCTCTTTGAAACTGTTTCATGCAATCTATTTCTTTCCCATATTGCTCAATCAGGGAATCCATCATTTTTCTATTCTCTTCTAATTTTTTATCAATATCTTCTTTATTAGTACTGAAGTCTTTCATTATAGTTATCCTTTCTCTCTTGGGTTCAGAGATTATTTCTGCTCTGTTCTCCTCTCTACCTTTCTGTAGTTGTTCCCCTACTTTAGATGCTATTAATTTAGAGATGTCTTTTTTAACTTCAGAGGTTATTTCTGTTCTGGTTTCCTCTATACATTTCTGCAGTTGTTTTTCCACTTCAGAGTCTATTAATTCATGCATTTCTTTTTTTACTTCAGATTTTGTCTCTGATCTGAGTTGCTCTATATGTTTCTCCACTTGTCTGTCTACCTCTGATGCTGCCAATTCTGAGATTTTGTTTGCATGATTCCTGTTTTCTCCCATGGTAGTGTCTCCTGTATTTGTTTTGGGTGGTCACAGGGCCTAATATTGCATCTTGCTCCTTGTCTTTATCATTTTTTATAGCAGTGATCTCTGCACTTTGGTGAAGTTATGCAGTTAGCTCCCATGGAAATTTGGGTCTGGATCCACCAAGCTTGTTCCCCTGTAGACATGCCCAGTTTCGAGTCAGAGCTCAGGAGGCTGGCTGCCACAAGGCCTTGTGGGTTGAGACAGTGGTCAGCCATGTGGGAATGTTGAGTGGCCGTGTGGGGCCTGTGGGCGTAGCCTGGATTTTGGTAGTTGTAGAGTCGGGAGATGAACACTGGCTGAGAGAGTCTTTACCTGGCTGTTGCGAGGCCCAGTCAGGAAGTTGGTTGGAATCAGAGCTCGATCCACTGATGAGTCAGGGAATGGACACTGGCTGAGGCTACCAATTTGAGTTAAATTTAGATCATGCTCAGAAATAGGTTCAATTTTTAGCATCTGGAATCCAATTTTCCAAGCACATTGGTTATAAAATGTTGTGGTTTGTGTTTTTTTGTCCCCTCAAAGCCTCATGAATTCACTGGGGCATGGTTCTAGAGTTTATCATTAATTCATGATCTAAGGCTGGGATTATGGGTCTGAGTATTGCTGGGATTATGGATGTTAATGCTATATCCAGCCTTGGGCAGATAAAGAGGAGAGAGTCTTATCTCAGCCATTGTTGCTGCTATTCCTCCCTTCTGTTCTTGCTTTTTGCTACCACTATAAACTGCTGCTCTCTGTCATGTTTCACTCTACCAGCCAAGTATAGACTGAAACTCCCACTAACTAATGAATTGCCATCTTTTAAAATCATTAACTATATATTATAGTTGAACTAGTAATAATAAAAGGAACAGAATTCTACGAATCCCACCTAGAAATATTACATCAAAATGAGACTTCATCCCAACTCAATTTCATGATCAAGGCATCTACATTCTTGTATATCTACTCAAAAACTATGTTGTATCTGCTAAACTAGTGTAATGGAAAAAATAAAAAATAAACTAGCATAATGGCTTTAGTGGCCCCATCTGTGGAGATGCTCTGTCCAGCCTCACACGGTTGTTGCTGTTTTCTGGATTTCTTAAATGTGTAATCTATATAGAACCTGAAGGGAGTGTTGTGCATGCATCCTCCCAGTAATTTTTTGTCAGAACCAATTTTCACAGAGAGAAAAATAAGCCATGAGACATCTTCTTTTGCCATTTTATATAGGAATATTCTAAAAAGATGGGATCTTTTTCTGCTCACATTAAAATATTATCCATGACATTGAACCCTAGAATTTACAGTGATTGTACTAGGAGGAAAGTAAGGCAATGACCAAGGTCTCTCAAGGTTTTCCTATGTTATATGCCCTCCACTTCCCAACTCAAACACACAAAAACATATAGGCAATGAGTGGCTTAAATTAGAAGAGGTGCTTTTCAGCTTTCCAAATACTGAGATGTCATACTCAACACCCAAAATTTAAAGAAGGACAGATTATTTTAGCTAATCAATTCAGAGGAATTGGTCCATTGTCATAAGACTCAAGGCAGAGATATGATAAAAGGGCATGGCAGAGCTAAGATGTTTGGTTCATGAAATCCAGGAAGCAGGGCAGGGAAAGAGGGTTAGAGAAAAAGAGGCCAGGAACTAGTTGTGGTACTCAAGGTTATCTCTTCAGGACTCACCCGGAAATATCTGGAAATGTGCCCTACCAATTCCATGAACAGCTACTAAGTCAATCAAGTTAAAGAAATGAAGCATATCCCCACAGAGGAGTTCTTAGTTTTCCTCAAACTTAACTGGAAATAATACATCTTAAAAGTATACCCTGGCTAGAATAGGTCATGAGTTTTTCAATGAAGATCTCAAAGTAATCATTTAGAAGCCTATCCACAAGAGTAAATGTTCATATAGAGAACTGGTATTTCCTCTGGTAGATAATTTGCTTATAATTTTAATGCTTGTAAGGGTATAATATTAGCTTTAGCATAAATGTTGTATTGAGAAATAATTGCTTTCACCATTGTTGCAGTCAGGATTTGCAAGGAAAGTTATTTAATATGGTATACATAATTTACACAATTATTCTGCAATATTCACCTAAAGAATGAAATTCAGAAGAGGACAGGATATCTGTTCACAAACTAGAGACTCAGAAAATCCACCTGAGGACCTAGGGCCCACAGCAAAGTCCTCCACAAGTCCAACTGGAGGCCCAGAGCCCACAACAATGTTCCATGCAAATCTATCTGAATTAGCTGCACTGGGAAACCCAAAGGTTTTGAGAAGCTAAAAATCCCTGCCATTGTGGGATAAAGGTTATGTACCAGCATGCTGAAGGTTCTGCCTGAAAGCCAGGAAGCAATGCTCAAGGTAGAAATCAGAGCTCCTCCTCGGAGAACCAAGTCATCCTCAGTGACACTGAAGACCTGTGCTCCTCTGATGATGAGAACAGCTGAGCTCATATCAGGAAAATCAGCACAACTATCTTCTCCAGAAGTAGCAACAGCACGTCATGTTCCCTTCTAGTTCACTTTGCCATAGTTAATCCATCACACCCAGTCACATCCCATCGGACAATTTTACTCTGATTCCTTGTGTAATTCTTTCATAGTGAAATAGGGTGAAACATATAAAGATAGGTTAAAAGAAGACAAGGAAACTTAATTGTTTAATTTTCCTTCTTACTTTGAAACTGTGGATCATTCTTGCTTAGATCTGGACATAGAAGTGTTAATCTTTTAGGAGCTGGCAAAACAGATTTTTGGTGTTGTTCTAAATTTACGTAGCCTAAGCTTACCTGAGCACACCAAGATAATGGTTACTAATTCTTAGGTCTTTGGGGGATATAAATTGCCAGGCACTACAACACCCAGTTATAGAACTTCTGGAATAATGGCTGAAGTCTCTAAACCTTATTCACCTTAAGTTCCAAGAAAAGTACATTCTTGCAAACCACCCCATGATGAGCTCACCCCTCCCCAAAAAGAACAATCATCTCACAGGAACTGAACTGACCTCAAGCCACACGAGTTTCTCCAGAGCTAAGAAAGATGACTAGGACTGAAAAAATGAGCATCAACCACCTAATTTGCAAAATCTGGCTTTGTTCTTGTGTGAGCAAGCAAGTCTAAAGACCTCTGTCACAATGTGCTCTCAAATCACCCCTTTTCCCATTCTCTTACTTTCCAGTTCTGCTTAATAAGTCTATCTGTTCCTTCCACTGATGTATCCTACATCTTTTTGTAAAGTGAAGAAACTAGGTCCACATTCTCTCTCTAGGGCATGTCCTTGAACCTTGTTCTATGACAGTTAGCAGTATCTCCTTCACAATTAGAACTACTTTTTAACATAAACTAAGATTCCCAATACTCCCTATCTCCAAAGGCATCTGACTTATTGGAGAAACAATAGTTTTAAGACTGCCTAATGCTTTTACTGGTTATTTATACTAAAAAATTAGAACCCACTGGAGAAACATTGGGACATATGATATTTTTTTTCTTCTAGGTGGGAGGAATTAGAAAAGTGAAGAGACCCAGGTCTTATTATCTGAAATACTGATTAGATTTCTGACTTTCAATAGAAGATGAGACCCAGAACTAAAATAGATATAGGTCTATAATCAGACATTCAACACCAAGCCAGAATTCTGCAAAAGTAAGATTTCCAGTGGGCTTACATTTCTAGGAAACAGTGAGGAAACTTGCATATGGGCCCAGCTCAAGAAAAGGATTCTAAAAAAACACCGATGATCTGATCTTATAATTAATATATGAAATGTATGAAACTATTTTTAAAAACTTGCATTGCAATCACCTAATTCAGAGTCCCAAAGGCCCTCTTTTATCACAAAAGGGGAAAACTGAAGCTAGTGATTCTTAAAGAAGGATGCCTGGGATAATAATCAACCAGACCCTGACTTTAACATTAGCTGAGAATATTTCAAAAATGAAAATTCCCAGGTCCCCTCTAGACCTATTGAATCAGAATCTGTGGTGCTAGTGGGAGGAGGCAGCCATTTGTTTTTGGACAGGAGTTCCAGGTGGTTCTATTGCTTGATTTTGAGAAATGTAATTAAGAGCCATTTGGGACTGATAGCCCTCTTCTTAGCTTAATAGAAATGCAACAGCAGAGAAAGGCATAGATTTCTTTCTCATAATGAATATATTTTAGTATTCAAAAGTTTTGACA
Organism: Capromys pilorides; assembly: GCA_004027915.1. Classification (NCBI taxonomy): domain Eukaryota; kingdom Metazoa; phylum Chordata; class Mammalia; order Rodentia; family Capromyidae; genus Capromys; species Capromys pilorides. The sequence continues at coordinate 8,138 of PVKN010039851.1, forward strand.
AGTTTTTTCCTTCCTTTAAGCAAAGAAGATCAGAGAGTCACATGAGGTGGGAGCATTACTTGCTGGCATGAACAACCTAAAGGAAAGGTTATTCAAGGAGCTATCTTCTCTTACCATAGGTGCACTCAGTACACAAGTGCACATCAGATTTCTTATGCCTCATCTAAACTTGCTTTCTGCAAATTAAGCCTTTCTTTTTGTTTCATTTACAGTAAGAGGGAACAGCTGGTAGATAAAATTAATGTGAAAAATATTTATATATTTAATGTCCATAATTTAAGTCATTTCTGTGGGGTGTTTTTTCTTCACTCAAAAAAAAAAGAACTTTATCCTCTTAACTTTCAGTCTCTTCCTTGAAATATTGCATCAAAATTCACTTAGAGTAACTGCAGTAAGCCTTGTTAAACATTAAAAATAATGGTGAGAATCTTCCCAATTTCCAGGTAGCAAGACAATTCAGGTGACTTCCAAAATAAGTTTATTTTCCATTCACAGTTCAATTTACATTTCAACTTATATTGAGGTTATGGTAACATAGTCAGATTTTTATTTTTGATGTTTTTCCATCTTACTCCAATTTTAGAAAAGAAGGGAAAAAAAATCAAATTCCTGCTTTCACCTCCTTGTCTCCTAATTCCATTCGCTGGACCATTTTCATTCCTGCACTTGCTTGGGTAGCCTCTGTTTCAGGTGCAGGCCTACAATTCAGACTGGTACTTAAATCCCTTCCTATTGCTACCTACCATACTACTTAGAACCATGAACAAGGACCTGTTCCATTTTAGACCTAAAGGAAATGGTGAGATTAGATTTTTAGATTTTTGTTGTTATTATTTGAAACTTCTGAGGAACAGGTCTTTTTTTGCTTGGTGAGATTTCTTAGAGTGTAGACTATGTGTTGCTGGCAACCATCTAGCCATCTACCTGGAAGATCTATCATCAATAGAAACAACACAGAAGGAAGCAAATGTAAAAGAGAACAAGACTTCTAAGAAGAGGCAAAAAGTGAAAGAGGACAAGGATGCCAATAGGTAGAGCTGCTCAGAAAAAGAAGTAAATTATAAATAAGTCAATGATTTTCATTTTTTCTTATGTATATTTATATTGTGCTTTTATTTATCTACAACTTAATCTTGAGTAGCTTATAACAAAGGAGAAAGAAGGAACCTAGCTTTCATGACTTTATCAAATGCGCAAAGTAGCTGTTTTCCAGGAGATTTTCTTGATGAAAGTGAAAACAGACAGAAGGCCGATTATAGGAGTGTTCAGGGTGTGTGGTTCTCCAAAATCCTTATGTAGTCTTGATCTGTTACAGGAGGTACAAACTATATAATCATTGGCTTATAAGATATTTCTTTTAAAATATTTCATTGTTACTTGATTATAGCTCTATATGTAAGTTTAATAGTATTATTACCACTTTTACTTTTGCTGCTGAAAATTGTTGCCATTTTAATTGAATATAACTTATTAGTAGGTGGGAATAGTGTCCAAGGAGATGGTTGTCAGTAAACTGATGACTACAGTTATGGATTAGTGTCCAAATACAATACTCAAAACTTGATATACTACATAGTTTTGTGAATGTGACTGCCAAAATAAATCTGGCCTGGAAAATAATTTTGAGGATTTTCTCCACTTGCTTAACTTTTCTTGAGCATTTTCAGCCAAAGATATCCTTGAAAAGCTGAGGCTGTGGATTGAGAAATATAATATTCATTTAAGATATTTAAACACTTTCTTGAACTTTGTTAAACTTATTGAGGAGAAAGAGTACTCCAATAGCAGACCCAAGTAAACTACATGGATTTCATCCAATGCATATCCCTTCATGCAGAAGAAATTCTGAAACAATTGTATCATAAAGTTCTTATGGTATCTATGATGGATAATCCATAAAATGTGTTCTTATTTCTATAGATTCTCCTATATGTGGTAGCATCTTTGCTCAGTGAAAAAAAAATGTGACAAAATATTCTATGCCTGTCCCTTCTTCCCTAATTTTAAGTCTTATTTAAGCAGAAAATAAGTGTTTGTCTTTAATCAGCAAACACCATATAGGGTCCCTCATTTTTGCCCAGAACTATCTTCTTCTCCTGCTGACTGATAAAACAGGTAAAAACACAATGAATTTGCAACATAGAACTCAATTATACCTACTTTCTAGAAGTATAATCTCTAATACAATGCTTATCCATCTTACGATGAATATTTATGAATGCTTGCCTGAAAGATAATCAGTCCATCCAAATTCTCTAAAATTTGTGCAAGATTAAGTTAAACTAGTGGCGTTACATCCTAGTGCAGTAGCCCTCCACCTATGTCTTTAAATAGTAGCATTTTCCTTGGATGATTTCCTTGAACAGTATCACAGGAAACAGTTAGAAATAGCCTAGTGCAACTTAAGGCTGTCATTTTGATAAAGGTGGCAGGATGATTTTCATCCTGTTACCCAGTGTTCCTTTTATTAAGGACACTAAGGAAAAGACAGACAGAAAAAAATCAAGAAACTATCTTCAGACTTTAACACCAATAAGAGTCATTCCCCTGAGCATTTGGCTTGTTTTTATCCTTATCTTAAGGACCATCCAATTTTGGCTTTAAGTAGAACTAATATATTGTCTAAGATACCTGGCAGCAAAGAGGTCAGAAGCAGGTCAGGCTGTCTCCTCTGCAGT
>PVKN010039852.1:0-10815 GCA_004027915.1 Capromys pilorides
TTTTTTTTTTTTTTTTTTTTTTTTTTTTTTTTTTTTTTTTTTTTTTTTTTTTTTTTTTTTTTTTTTTTTTTTTTTTTTTTTTTTTTTTTTTTTTTTTTTTTTTTTTTTTTTTTTTTTTTTTTTTTTTTTTTTTTTTTTTTTTTTTTTTTTTTTTTTTTTTTTTTTTTTTTGAGACAGGTTCTCACTATGCAGTTTGGGCTGGCCTTGAGCTAACTTTGCAGCCCATGTTGGTCTCAAACTTGAAGCAGTTCTCCTGCTTACCTTTTTCATTTCTCAATGCATTGATATAGATCTTGTTATTTATAGTTTTTTAAATTCCTTTTAATAAGAAATAACAATGAGACAGTTTCTACGATAGCCACAATAATTAATATAATGCATATTGTTGTCTTCATAGTAGTTGTTCAGAGTACAAGGGGCAGACATGATAACTTTTCTAAACACTATTGGTACAAATACTTCTTCTCCTTGAACTTAGAGAAAGTAGTTGTATGTATAGTCCAATAGTCCATAATAGTAGTGGGTTATTGACCAAACTGGCCATGTCAGAAGCTGTTGACTTGAGCCTTTTACAGCTCAGCATACTAATATGTCTTTACTTTTTCTTCTGGATGGTTAAGGCCAAGTTAAAGCAAAAAATGTAACTTTTGTATCTGACAAGGTCAGCCAAATCCCCTCAGGATTTACCTTGAAATGATGTACAGCATTTTGTAAAACTTTGACCAATGTCAGCCTCCAGGATGAGTCACGGCCATTGCTTCACCAGTTTGCTCTCTGTGAAGGCCTGAGAGAATGTTTTTCTCTAGGTGACTCTCCTCAGGGACACTATACATCATTGATTTCTTTCCTCTGTATCCCCATAATCTCCCCGAACAGAACATTTTAGACACCATTGAGATACAGGATGTTACAGTACAGGTTCTCTTATGTCCTGAGTCCTCATTGACCTTGAAGGGCTAGGGTCAAAATATTGGCTATCCTTGTAGCCCTTGTTTTTCTCTAATTTTTTGGTCTGCAAACTTAAGTTGTTAACCTTGCAGAAGAGAAGCTTACTGATATTATTACTCCGTAACATAGGTACTTGAGCTTAATGTACTATCTTTCTTAATATCAAAGAAATTAACATGGAACCCATATTTTCCAGCAATCATTGATATTCTAATAAATCCCTATAGAATGTGATAAAAAAAAGTTACACATTTTTACACAGAAATTTAGAAATCTAACCACATACAAAATTGTAACAGTTCAATCCTACAGTTTTTTTTCTTGTCTCTTATTCTCTTTTATTACCCTTTTTTGTTTTTTTTTTAAACAAACATTTACTTGAGAGAGAGAGTATAGCAATAATTGAAATGACATTAGAAGCAGCACACATTTAAAACACCAGAATGACAGGCATTCCAAGCATGGTTTTAGTATTACACATTGCCATCTTCAGTGTCAAAAACCTGTTGGAGGGCCGGCGAGATGGTTCAGTGGTCTAAAGTACCTGCTTAGAAGGGCTCAGGCAACTGCGGAGACTGCAGTTCGATTTGCGGCACCACATGCTGCGCCAGCGCCACCACCAGGGCAGGCTGAGCCAGCCACAAAATGAATAAATAAAGGAAAAAACAAACACAACAAGCAAACAAACAAACAAACAAACAAATAAATAAATAAATAAATAAATTAAAAAAAAAAAAACCTGTTGGAGATTCTTAGGACCATTGTCTCATCTACCCTGTGTATATAAGTGCATGGTTTTGCCTCTGCCATGTTTCCTAACTTTTCTACTTGCTGTCTCTTCATTGTTTAATCCTTAAGTGCTTGATTTCCATTTAGCCATGTTATGCTTTTCCATCTGTATTTCTTCTTTTGAGTTCTTACACTAGGGAGACTGTACAATATTGTTTTCTTTTATAAGATTGGCTAAGGCTTTACCTATTTGTTTATTCTTTTGAAGAATCATTTCTCCAATTGGTTATTCTTCACATTTTTTTGGTCTCAATTTTATTGATGTATGCTCTGCTCTTTGTAATTTCCCTCATTGTACTTGCTTTAGGTTTGTTTTTGTTTTTCTAGGATCTTGAGTTGCATTGGTAGGTTATTTGGATGCACTCTTTTTGTGATGTGGGCATGCACAGCTTTGGAATATATATATATATATATATATATATATATATATATATATATATATATGAAAAACATTCTGTAAATAACTATTAAGTTCATTTGCTCAAAAGTGTGATTCAACTCTGGTATTTCTTTTTTTTTTTTTTTTTTTTTGCCTAATTAATCTATGTCATAGTCAGGTGTTGAAGTCTCTCACTAAAATTGCATTGATGTTTATCTGATTTTTTTTTCAGTAGTGTTGCTTTCTTGAGATTAGGTGTCCTGATGTTCACCACATTTATATTTATAATTGTTATCTGTTCAAGTTAAATTGTTCCTTTGACCAATATGTAGTGACCTTCTTTGCCTCTTTCACTCAGTTTTGATTTAAAGTCCACTTTGTCTGAAAATAGGATAGCTAGCTGCTACTACTTGTTTTCAGATGGAGAGCTAATTTAGAAGCATGATAAAAAAAAAACCTCTTAGAGGACTTGAAAATCAAGCTGAATCTTGAAAAAGGGAAGCAGCAGCAACAGCAGGTAGATCACTGCAGGCAGCACAAATGTAAAGAACAAAGACCTGGAGATAGAAGCAGGTTTCATGTGTTCAAAGACCAGAAAAAAATTGCCTGTTAGTCTGGAGCATGGACAGAAGGAGAATGGCACTCAATGAAATCAGGGGAGGAAGCAATGCCTGTAGAGCCATGGGAAGTAGATGTTATATTTTTATTGGAATATTTAGCTTTTATTTTTATAGAGAATATAAAATAATGATAAAAAATAAAAATGATACAGAATTTCACTAAACAAAATAATACGAATCCAACAGTATTTGTTGTATTACATAGAGTTGTTTTCCAGTTAGTTGTTTAGATTACCAGATATAGGCATACAAAATTGGAAAAACATTATAAGAAAATAAGAAAAAAATTAATTATTACTGTTCCTTCCCATTGAGCAGCAGAAATCAATAGTGGATGCCATAGTGATGGTGCACAAACACTGTCTGGCCATTGTGCAGGTTCTATGTTCATATCTGAGAGTGCTGAGTTTACTTTTTCCGTGTTAGGACTTCTATTTAATTACGTAAACATAAAGCTCAGTGTTGCATACCGAGGGAGGATGCAAGATAAATTAAAAACACAATTCCTTTTTTGAGAAAAAATGAAAAATCTATAAGAGAATTCTTTTATGAGGGAAGATAGTATGTGAACAAGGCCATACTTAAGGTATAGAGGCAGGAGCAGTCACATCTGATGAGAATCCACTGAGCTGAACATTGAAAGGATGAGTAGGATCTGGACAGAACTACACTCACATTAAAAATTGCAATTGTAAGGCCGGCAGTATAGCTCAGTGAATTAAGCGCTTTCTTTAGGAAAGCATAGGGGTCAGGGGTCAGTTCCTGGCCCCGCCAGCTGCACCGGCCCTGCTCTTCGCGCAATGAGCCAGTGATGGATTCTGGGTGGCGTGCACCTGTAATCCCAGCACTTGGGAGGCAGGAAACAGGTGGATCACTATGAGTTGCATAGTGAGACCCTGTAGAAAAAAAAAGACCAAAAAAAATTGCAATCGTGAGGACAAATCCTCAGCCGTCAAGAGGGCATCTTATTAAGAGATTTATTTTCTCAGTCTGTTCAAATTGTTTTAATTTTTATCACAGATTTACCTGTCTCATTAATGTTACCCTAATCAAGCCTGAGATAAAAATATTACAAATGCCAATGAGCCCTCTGACCTATAAAATACCTTGGGTGAATCAATGTCGATAAAAGACTCTTACATGTAGACTGAGATACCTGTGTCAGAGTGGTCATTTATCAATGTCTGTCATAGAAAAATATTAGAAACAACCTAAAAGCCCATCTATAAGAAACTGCTTTATCATCAGTCTCTTGATCAATGCCTAACACATAATGGGGCATGCAAAAAGCATAGTTCACTAAATGAGTGAATGGATGTATATACATGATTCATTCAAACCAAGGAGTTCTCTTCAGATGTTAAAAATATTAAAGTATAGATTTATGTACTTATTTATATATCCCAAAAGATTTTTTTAAAGTTTATTTTCTCAAACCACATTACATATTTGTGTGTGTTATAGCCAGCTCAGCCTTCCCTGGGGGGTGGGGGGCCGCACAGCATGTGGTGCCTGGGATCAAGCCACAGTCCATGCAGTGGCCTAAACTTCCCGATGCACGCGCTTTAGACTGCTAAGCCATCTCACCAGCCTCCCACCAAAAGATATTGGTAAAAGCAAATTATGGGTTAGTCCTATGTTTTAAAAAATAATATATATGTATGCCCCTGTCGATGAACTAATAATGGAAGTCTCTAGAATAGATGGGTATGAAGGAGAAGAAGGAGGAAAGATCCCTTCTCTTTCTTCTACTTTTGGGGTGCAAATTCTCACTACATAGCCCAAGATAACATTAAATTTGTGACCTTCCTGCCTCAGTGTCCAAAATGCTGGGATTACAGGAGTACAGCCCCTAACCCAGATAAACTTTTATATTTTATCATCTAAATGATGACATCACACCTGGCTATAGCTTTTATACTTAAGTATATATTACTTTAAAGAAATTTACAAATTCACTTTCTTAGTCACATGAGCCACAGTTTACACATTCAACAGCCAAGTATGATGAGTGCCTACTCTGTCACATAGGGCAGATCTAAAACAGTGCCCAGCACAAGAGAGCCACTCCATGCAAATTGCTTGAGATTTTCCAGTGAGAGTATTTCCATGGTTATGTGAATAAAATAAAACAAAGCAGAAACAATCATGATGTGAGGCCCCCTTCTGTGTATTGCTGAGGCCTTTATAACAAGCAGTAATTGTGGAGAACTGTCTCGTCTCCAAAGCACATTTATATCTATTATCTCTTTCAATCCTAAGAATAATTTTGAAAAGTAGTCAGAACTGAGATTATTTCTTCCATTTCACAGATGGAGAAATCAGAAAAGACAAGTCTCACAGTATTTGGCAGAGCCACGAACATAAGCTGGCTACCTAGAAGGAGTTTCCACTCTTTTCCTTAAGGGAAGCTAATGATATGCTTATGAAAATGAAGGTGTGAGATTCTTAGGTATTTCAAAAGTCATAGAAAGCATAGGATATCCTATGTAAATGAATATTCCTTCATGGGAAAATTAGCAAGAGACCAAATGGTCCAAGCTGGGGAAAAGAGATGAGGATTTTGTCGTGGGCAAGTTTTACAGAAGCTAACCCTGGGACAGAGTTAAAAATGTAAAACTAGAAGTTTTAAGACACTTAGGGACAGATAGATTATTTCCAGAAAATGTAAGGACTGAGGTCAGACCAGGAACAAGGAGAAGGAAGGTAGATACATAGAGTTTGGAGCAGATCAGAAAAACTGCCTGTCCTAGCTGTGCTGAAGGACAAGGCAGAAAAATACCAAGTTCCATGCCAGCCTTGGCAACTTTGTGAGATGCTGTCTCAAAATAAAATGAAAAGGACTGGGAATTTGGCTCAGTGATAGAGAGCTTGCCTAGCATGGGTTAGACCCTGGGTTGAATTCCCAGCATGAGACAGAGAGAGAGAGAGAGAGAGAGAGAGAGAGAGAGAGAGAGAGAGAGAGACAGACAGACAGACAGACAGACAGACAGAGACAGAGAGACAGAGACAGAGACAGAGACAGACAAAGAGAAGAGTGCTTCTTTGTACAAAATACAAGACTGTTATAGTTTAGATCTAAATTGTGTCCCCAAATGCTCAGGCACTTAGAGATAAGGCTTTTGGAGGGTGAAGGCATTGTGGAGTCACCACACTCATCATTACACATCATTACATTCGCTCATTGAGGAGTTTGTCGTAGGTTAATGTGGGGTTAGGAGGTGGGAGTCCTGGTTATAGGTGGGTCCCTGGGGCTGTGATGTAGACTGGTGCTTCTCCCTCTTTTGAACTCTGTTTCCTGGCTACCATGACAGGAGCTGCTTTTCTGCCACGTGCCTCTGCCATCCTGCTTCTGCCTTGGAGCCCCCCGGCCCCAGACTAAAATTGTGAACCAAAATAAACCTCTCCTCCGTTAAGTTGTGGGTTTTAAATATTATGTCCAGTGTTCAGCAAAGTGCCTGAGAGACTGGGTTCAGTTCAGACAGGAAAACAAACCACTTAAGAGATGAGGGAATCTCATGGCCTAGAGAAAGAAAATGGAAAACATCTAGTTTGCCACCTAGTAGGTGACAACCCATATTATTGAATAAAAGCAATCTTATCTCTACCAATTAATATAGCCTAATAGTAATTGCTATGGTTTGTGTATAGGTGTCCCCCGAAAGCCTCAGGCCATCATGGGGCAGCTTCTGGAATTTGTAATTGATTATTGTGGAAATGGGTGCTGCCCCTCCCCTGGGGCAGGTGATTTGCATTTCCATGTAAGGTAGGAAGAGAAGTTAGCTGCTTGAGCTGCTGCTAGCTCTCTCCCAGAGCTCTTGCTCTTGCCCACCACCATGAAAGGTTGCCCTCTGCCATGTGCCAGTCTGCTTTGGAGCCAGCTGAATATGGACTGAAACCTCCAGTGATTGTGAGCTAAATAAACCTTTCCTTGCTTCACTTTGAGTGTCAGGTATTTGTCCCAGCAATGTAACATTGTACATTATTTCTTGGCATGTGAAATGATTCTACTGTAGAAAACAATTCAGTTCCTCAAGAAGTAAAGGATGGAATTGTCCTGTGATCTAACAGTCCTACATGTAGACATATATCCAAAAGGAATGAAACCATATGTCCACACTGAAACTTGTACATGAATGCTTTAAGTAGTGTTATTCATTCTAACCAAAAGGTGGAAATGACCCAAATGCTCATCAATAGATGAACTGACAAATTGTGGTAGATACATAGTACAGTGGAATACTAATCAGCCATAGATAGGAGTGCTTTAGAAATACATGATACAAGGGCCAGGGAGACATCTCAGCAGCATAAATGCCTACCTGTGAAGCACAAAGCACAGGGGATCCTGAGTTTGATCCCTGGGGAAAAAAAACCCCAAGAAATAGCGTGATACATCAACTTGGATAATCCTCCAAAAAATACTGAATAAAAGAAGTGAGATACAAAATATTGTTTGATTCTGTTCATATAAAATATCTAGAACAGTCTCTATAGAGACAAAAAGGAGATTAGTAATTGCCAGGTATTAGGGAGAGAGGGAAATGGAGAGTAATTACTTCATAAACACAAGGTGTTCTTGTGGGATGATGAAAAGTTTTAAACTAGACAGAGGCCATATTTTGGACATCAATTTGAGTGCCTTAAATGTGACTGAATAGAACACCCCTAGATGGTTAACTCTGTAATGGAAATTTCAGCTTGGTAAAAAAATTACAGACAAAACTATTTGTGGTGGTGGTACGTGCATGAGACAAGATTAGCAAAAAGCTAGCAGTTGCTGAAGCTTGAGGATGAAACTACACTTTCTGCTTGGTAAAGCCTGTATGTAAAATTTTCCATAATAAAAACTAGGAAGAGCAGTTGTGCTTGTGAAACTGTAGAATGTGATATGTACTATCTGTTTCCACAAATTTCCTTTCTCTAAAAGTCTTAAAGCTAACCATATCCTGACAAACTGCTTCTCTGCTCTGGTTTGCGTGGACAACAGAGGGCTGGGGGGCAAAAAGCGTTACAAGCAATGAGGTCTAAGGATACATATTTATAATTTTATTTTATTTTTTTTAAATTTTATTTATTTATTTATTTGTTTGCTTGTTGTGTTTGTTTGTTTCTTTATTTATTTATTTTGTGGCTGGCTCAGCCTGCCCTGGTGGTGGCGCTGGCACAGCATGTGGTGCTGGGGATCGAACCGTAGTCCCTGCAGTTGCCTGAGCCTTCCTACGCAGGCGCTTTAGACCACTGAACCATCTCACCGGCCCCATATTTATAATTTTATAATGTAACAATCTGGATTTTAAATGGTGTGCTCAGTCCAACAACTAATGAATGTCTGCATAAGTTCACTAAGAGAGTGAAAACGCATATAAGCCACATTTACCAACTTAGCTTCATGCTGAAATATGTTGTTGTGCCTAACTATTGCAGTTTCTGTAACATTTTTCTTTTTTTTAATTTTTATTTTATTTTATTTATTTGTTTGCTTGTTTCTTTATTTACTTATTTTATGGCTGGCTCAACCTGCCCTGGTGGTGGGGCTGGCACAGCGTGTGGTGCCGGGGATCGAACCGCAGTCCCTACAGTTGCCTGAGCCCTCCTAAGCAGGCACTTTAGACCACTGAACCATCTCGCCAGCCCCACTGTAACATTTTTCAGAAGTATGTATTCACATATATATGTGCCATTAATGCTGCCATGCTGAACATTTCTGGAGAGTGTTGCTTGCGCTACAGACCATGTGAATGGCACTTCCTGCAAATGTATACTGAGCTCAGCTGTACGCAACTGGCCCTGAGCTGTGTCAACTCATTCTCTTCATTCCCCACGGACATTTGGTTGAAAGAAAAGTTATAAACAAAGAAAACCAGAGTGTATGAGACACAAATTGTGTCTGAATCTAATAAATACACTAAATAAGTAAAAGTGAGTATACATGGTTAGAGCCTTTAATCTCTAAGAATTCAGGAGGGGAGTCAGTTAGAGTAAAATAATTATTATTTCTTGTTTTTTGGAACAAGTGAGTAGCAACAAGGGGGAAGCAGTGGTAAAACATGCATAAAAATAATAAATGTGAATAACAGGCAAAATATGAAAACTAGCAATGAGAAGTATAGGCATAGGCTCCATATGTGTATATGTGTGAAAGTGCACATAGATGCATATGTAGGAACAATACTAATTGCAAACTTCAAAATCTCTTGCAGTGAACAGAATTACATTCACAAGTATTATTTACACATATATATATATATATATATATATATATATATATATATATATACTTAATGTTATATATGTACATTCCAGATATGTAACTGTTTAGCTTGTGAAAAGAGGGTGCAGGGAAAGAATTTAACATTTAGCATGACCCCAGACCCAAGTTTTCAAATGGACTACCATCCAAGATTATAGAAAAAATAAAATCTCAAAAAGCTCTTCACCAGGAGTACTATAAGGAAGATAAAATGCAAAATCAAAAACAAAAGGGCCAGCCAAATAGCTCAGCAGATTGAACCACCTGCAAGCAGGCACAGGGACTGGGGGCTCAATCCCGGGACCTGCTGTGCCAGTCCCACCTGCAGGATGCGCTGAGATGGGAATTGAGACTGGGCATGGTGGCGTGCGCCTGTAATCCCAGCTCTTGGGAGGCTGTAAACAGGCGGATCACTATGAATCCAATCTAGTAGTGAGACCCTGAACACCCTGTAGACCCGTCCCTAAAATACAAAAAAAAAAAAGAAAGAAAAAAATCGAAAACAAGCAAAACAGTTTGTTTGACATACATGGCCATTTAAAGTGAAATATGAAACCAAATCAATAGCCATTAAGAATCACATATAAAAAAAATCAATCTTCTAAGAGGAAAATATTGAAAATTGCTCTCTCCACACCAAAAAGCAACATAATGGCAATGCACACACTATGGACAGACTTGAGTTCCCTTACATTTCCAAACCAGAAGCCTACAGCGAATGATATGAGGTCCCCAAGCTGGAGAAGCCCAGACAGCTAATTAAAGGAATGAGGAATTGCAATAGTATCCACAGCATAACAGACTCAGTGGGATTTCTCACATGTATTTGACTAAGAGAAATTTCCTTCCCTTTTTACCACTCTATCCTCTATCTATCTATCTATCTATCCATCCATCCATCCATCCATCCATCCATCCATCCATCCATCCATCCATCTATCTATCTACCTACCTATCCTGAGGACAGAACCCAGAACTTTCCACATGCTAGACAAATATTCTACTACTGAGCTTCATCTCCAGCCCCAAAGCATACTCTTAAAATTAGTATGTGTGGGGCCGGCGAGATGGTTCAGTGGTCTAAAGCGCCTGCTTAGGAGGGCTCAGGCAACTGCGGGGACTGCAGTTCGATCCCCGGCACCACATGCTGCGCCAGCGCCACCACCAGGGCAGGCTGAGCCAGCCACAAAATGAATAAATAAAGAAACAAACAAACAGAACAAGCAAACAAATAAATAAATAAATAAAAATTAAAAAAAAAATTAGTATGTGTGAGGCTGAGGCAGGAAAATCATGAGTTCAAAGCCAGACTAAGCTTCCTAAAGACCCTGCTTCAAAAAACTACTGGAGCCAGTGGTGCATGCCTATAACTCCAGCACTTGACAGGTTGAGGCAGGAAGATCACTATAAATTTGAGGTCAGCCTGGGCTACACAGTGAGTCCAAGGCCAGTCTGAACTGTTTAGTGAGACCCTGTGTCAAAAAACAAAATAAAACAAACAACACCAATGAAAAAACAAAACAAAACAAAAAACACAGGAAAAAATTAAGATGTATCTGAAATCTACCAGGAGCTCAAGACAATGTTTATTTGAGTTAAAATAAACAATTAAGGCTGGGCATCGCGGCCCATTCCTGTAATCCTAGCACTCTAGAGGCTAGGCAGGAAGATCACAGGGAGTTTGAGGCTTGTCTGGGCTATGTAGAGTTCAGGCTACCCTGAATTATACAGAGAGATTTTATTATAAAAAAAAAGTAAAGTAGACAACTAAAAAAGTGTTTTACTGGCAAACTAATTACCTCAAGAAAATATTATAATTCAGTTCA
>PVKN010039853.1:0-10819 GCA_004027915.1 Capromys pilorides
CAAAGTCACACAGTGGGTTTTAGCTCTTAAAACATTATCCCTTTTCTTCAGAGCAGAAACTACTTCTTTCTTACTTTGAGACCCCAACACATAGCAAGAATGCATTGAAAGTGACATTATCATCTTAGGCTGTTACAACTTGTATTTCAATGTCCGCAAGAAGCTTCCTGTGCTTATAGGTGGGACTTTTGAAAGAGACTGAACCATGGACATGAAACTGGATTGACCCACTGATTAGTTTAGCATAATTCTGAATGTGGACCACGGATCTACTGAAGGAGGAAGGCGTGCCCTCGGTGTGGGTGGCACATCTAGCCTGGGTGGAGTGAAAAGGGAAAGAGAAGGCATCTCTGCTGCTGCCTGCCTTCCCTTGAGGTCTTTCTCTTCTGCCACATCACCCTGCATTGGAGCCAGCTGGCTATCAGCTGAGTCCTCTGCAAACTGTAAACTAAGACAAAAAAGTCTTCCTTTACAATGTGGGTGCTGGGTATTGGGTGCCAACAGTGAGAAAGTAACTGAGACAGCAGGCTGAAAACTACCAGGGTCATTTGCCTTCCTTAACTACTCTTTGAGGGGGCCAGCCAGATAGCTCAGCGAACTAAAGCACCTGCTTATTCAGACAAAGGGACTGCTATGCTGGCCCCACCCCCAGGGCACGCTGAGATGGGGATTGAGACTGGGCGGGGTGGCACGAGCCTGTAATCCCAGTGCTTCGGAGGCTGAAAATAGGAGGCTCACTAGGAGTCCTATCTGTATAATGAGCCCCTGTAGACCCTGTGCTAAACACACACACTCACACACACAAAATGAGGCCTACTACATGCTAGGCATTATTTAGAGATGGGAGAGGGGAAGGGACACAGGGAGAGAGAAAGAGAGAGAGAGAACTTTTTACAGTTAAGATTATACATAAATGATTATACATAAATGTGATAGAAAGGCAAAAATAAAACACCCAACGTTACCTAGGAAAATCAAGAAACTTGAAGCAGCTAATGGTAGTTCAACTGAAGGGAGAAAATAAATCTGAAAATCAAGATAAAATGGGCAGGAATTGTGAGCCAAATGAATGAAAAAGCAAAGTTGACAGGAGTCAAGAATGACTGCCTACTTTGAAGGCTGCAGGTGGAAGCTTATGCCACTGAGCCATATCCCCAGCATGTAGCTTCATTTCTGTAGCAACCCCTGCACATAGGTTTGGGAATGGGACACTACTGGCATGGCTGAGGGATGTTTTGCTCCTTGGATACAGTTCTCATTAAAGGAAAAAAAAGTTGATAATATGTATTTCATTTTTTGTTATTGTTGTTAGTACTAGGGATTACAGGATCTTTACAGTTATATCCCCAGTTCTTTTGTATTTATGTATGCATTTTTTAAAATTTTATTTATTTGTGTTATGGCTGGCTCAGCCTGCCCTGGGTGTGGAGCTGGCACAGTAGGTGGTGCCAGGGATTGAACCGCGGTCCCTGAGGTTTCCTAAGCTTTCCTCAGCAGGCACTTTAGACCACTGAACCATCTTGCCAGCCCCTACATTTTTTTTTATTTTCATTTTTTGTATGTGTGTTTTTGAGACAGGGTCACGCTATGCAGTTCAGGCTGGCCTTGAACTCGCTTTGCAGCCAAGGCTGGTCTCAAACTGGCACTGGTTCTCCTGCCTCAGCCTCCCAACTGCTGGGATTACAGGGGTGTGCCACCACACCTGGTGTATTTATGTATATGTGATGGATGGATTTATTTGTAGAACTGGTTTTTGAACCTGGGGTTTTCACACTGAGATACATCCTCAGACCTTTACTATTTTGAGGTAGGGTCTGAATAATTTGCTTAAGCAGAACTTAAAGTTGTGATCCTCCTGCCTCAGCCTCCCAAGTGCTGGAAGTCCAGGCATGCATCACCATGCCAGCTTCTCTTTTACTCTTGATGTGCCTTCCTATTACACTCTACTATAAGCCATGGGTTTTTTTAATGTATTTAGTATAGCGTCTACAGGGTGTTCAGGGTCTCACTACACAGATCAGACTTGTGGTGATCCTCCTGTTTTCAACCTCCAAAGCACTAGGATTACAGGCATGCACCACCAAGCTCAGTCTCAGTCACTGTCTCAGGATGCCCTGAGGGCGGGACCAGCACAGCACTCTGGGACTCGAAACCTGGTCCCTGCGGCTGCCTAAGCTGGCAGCTTTAGTCTGCTGAGCTATCTGGCCAGCCCTAGCCATGATATTTTTATGTGTTTGTTTATTCTGGAAGGCAGAGTACTGAAGATGTTCAGCTTGCTGTGCTATGCATTCTCATGAGGCCAAGTATCCACTTTGCCTTCTGGTTACAGAACAAGTATATTAGATTACTTGTCCATGTGATTACTCTTTGGAAGAACAATAAAATAAAGACAAGATTAAATAAAAGACTCAGGGAGTAAAACTTGCATTTAACTCTTTTTTCTTTTTATTTTTTGAAGAGCACAAAGTTTTGTTATAATAGTAAAACAGTAAATAATACAGAATTTCACAAAACAAAATAATATGAACTACACAGTATTTGTTGTATTGAATAGTATTGTGCTCAAACTAGTTGTTCATACTACCAGATATATACATGCAAAATTGGAAGAAGAAAGAAAAAAAGCTAAAAATGTATAAGAAATTAAGAAGAGAAAAAAGAAAAAGAATTGAAAGGGCCAGCCAGTCAGGTGCTCATGCCGCTGTATTATCTCCCCCAATTAGTGAAGAGGTTTTGTTTTTAATGGCTCAGGCTGCCCTAAGGGCAGCTATCCTGCTCCATGTGGGGGAGGGTATGGAACCAAGGTCCTCAGAGCCTGAGTGAGTTTGCAGACTCGTGTGCTTTAATCCACTGAGCTACCTGGCAAAAAAACTGTCTCAATTAGAAAATAACACCTTGGAACAAGTATTATTCCTCTTTAGGGGCTGGGGAGTTAGCTCAGAGCCATAAGTGCCTGCCTGGCAAGTACAGGGTCCTGAGTTCGATCCCCAGTTCCACAAAAATAAAAAAGAAAGGTCCAGTCAGATAGCTCAGCAGATTAAAGTGCCTGCTTAGGCAGACCCAGGGACTGGGGTTTGATTTCCTGAATCACATGCCATGTGTGCCCCACCCCGATAGATTGAAACTGGGCGTGGTGGCACACACCTGTAATCCCAGCACTTGGAAGGCTGAAAACAGGATCACTATGAGTCTGATCTGTGTAGTTAGACCTTGTACTAATTACATTTAAAAAGGCTGAAAAAAGAGGACAAAACAAAGTTAAAGTCTAACTGCTCCTTTCTGTAGACCAATAGAAATCCACAGTACAACTGTCCAAACCATCCTGCTTACACACAAAGATATATTTCTTTCCCCTACTCTGTCTCCTGTCCTTCTCCTCAAATCAGTAATTCCTTCCTTTTGAATAAGTTCATTCCCTCTTCCCAGTATCTACTGTATCCTTCAGATTTTATTTTCTCTTTCAGGTTCACATACTCAGAAGATAATATGATGTTTGCACATGTGGGTTTGATTTATTTCATTTAAGAGTATGGTCTCTAGTTGCATCCATTTACCGATAAAAGCCCCAGATGTATTCTGTTTTATAGCTGAATAATACTCCATTGTATAAAAATACCATATCTTCTTTATCCATTTCTCAGTGGTTGGGCATTTGGGTTGTTTCCAAGATTTAGCTAAGACAATTTGTGCTGCTATAAATATGGTCACACAGATATTGCTGTGGTATGATGTTTTCAGTTCTTCTGGAAAATGCCAAGGAGGGAAATATCTGAGTTGAAGAGGACCACCAATCCTAGCTTTTTTAGGAATCTCCACACTAATTTCCACAGTGGTTGTACCAGTTGCACTCCCACCAACAGTGGAAAAGGGTTCCTTTTACCCCACAGCCTCTCCAGCATTGTTATTGGTTGACTTCTTGATAACAGCCATTCTTTCAGGGGTGAAATAGAACCTCAATGTTTTCGTTTTTTGTGTTTCTTGAATGACCAATGATGTTGAACATTTTTTCTTATATTTAATTTCCATTTATGTTTCTTCCTCTGAGAAGTGTGTATTCATTTCACATGTCCATTTTGGATTAGATCTTTGAATTTTAGAGACCTGATATTTTTTTAAATTTGTAAATGTCCTAGATAGAAGGCCTTTGTCAGAGAAATGATAAGCTATTATTTTTTTCCCAGTTCTTGGGTTTTGTTTTTACTCTATTGGTTATTTATTTATTTATTTTTCTTCCTTCTTTCCTTCTTTCTTTTTTTATGTATTTGGCATAGGGTCTCACTACACAGCTTGTACGTATAGTGATCCTCTTGTTTTCAGTTGCCCCATCTCTGGTATTACAGGCATGTGCCACCATGCCTAGTCTCAGTGAGTGGCTCAGGTAATTTCTTTTGAAGTGCACAAACTTTTAAAAAAGATGAGATCTCTTGAGCCAGCAAGATAGCTCAGTGTCTAAAGTGCCTGCCTAGGCAACCACGGAGACCACGGTTTGATCCCCAGCACCACATGCTGTGCCAGCCCTACCCACAGGGCAGGCTGAGCCAGCCATAACATAAGTAAATAAAGTTTTAAAAAATCTATTTAAAAATTTTTTAAAAAGATGAGATCTCAGTTGTTGATTCTTTGACGTATTTCATATGCAATTTGTTTTTTGTTCATGAGCACTTTACCTACCCCTATGTCTTTAAGATTTCTACCTACATTTTCCTTTAGGAGATTTAGTGTTTCTGTTTTAATGTTTAAATCTTTGATACATTTTGACTGTAACTTATTGCATGGTGATAGACATGGGTCTAATTTTAGCCTTTGGCATGTGGAAAGCCAGTTTTTTCCAACACTGTATGACTGTTTGCACAATGGTTCTTCCTATCCAGGAGCAAAGAATATCTTTCCATTTTCTGAAATCTTTAATCCCTTTTCTCAGTGTACTGTAATTTTCACTATATAAATCTTTTACTGCGTTTGTGAGATTGATTCCTAAGTATTTCATTTCTCTGGAAGTTATTGTGAAAGGCATGTTTTCCTGAATTTTTCTCTCAGTGCATCCATTGTTTGTGTACAAAAATGCTAATGATGGGGCTTGAGAGGTAGCTCAGAGGCATAAGTGCCTGCCTGGTAAGCATGAGGACCCAAGTTCAATCCCCAGCCCCACATGCCATGTGGTCTTGGCCCCAGATGCCTGAGCATGCTCTCTCAACCGTGGATGCAGGTGCCCACCATGCGGCCCTGGAACGGAGTGTGGTGGCCCACACCTGTAATCTCAGCACTTGGGAGATTGAGCCAGGAGGATCTCTGTGAGTTCAAGGCCAGGAGGATCTCTGTAAGTTCAAGACCAGGAGGATCTCTATGAGTCCGAGACTAGCCTGGAGGCTACGAAAAGAGAGCACAGGGCCAACCCAAACTGCATAGTGAGATCCTGTCTCAAAAAAAAAAGCTAAAGATTTTCGAGGCCACTGGGTGACAGTCCCCTCTCTTCACAGTACTCCTCTCTGATACTATAGAGTGTAGCTCTTCTCACTACTTTTAATTGGCCCATGCTCACACAGTGGAGCATGTTTCTTTTCATTTTTTATACCTTTAATAAATGTAAAACCTCATTACCTTTTACACTTGCATTTTTTTTTGTTTATTACACATGCTTTATGAAAGCAAAGCTCCATGTACAGTATCTGCAGAAGGAGTCCCTTCCAAGGTACTCACACACATCCAGACACTCCCACACCCACATCTGTCCTGCAGCTCCGAGCACCCATTCCAGTGAGATGCGAGCATCAGACTCCTGAAATCAGGCAGGAGCCCTCCAGTCCCTCCCACCCCCAAGCATGGTATCTAACTCAGGGCCTTTACACTGAACTACATCCCCAGATGTTTTTGCTTTTTTTAAGACCGAGACTGATAAGTTGCTATGTTTCCCAAACTGGGCTTGAATTTACAATACTGATACCTCAATTTCCCAGAATGTAGGGGCCAGTGAGATGGCTCTGCATGTACCTGCTTAGGCAACCACAAGGACCATGGTTCAATCCCCAGCACCACATGCTGTGCTAGCCCCACTCCCAGGACAGGCTGAGCTGGCCATAAAATAAATAAATAAAGCTTTAAAAAAAAAAATCCCAGAATGCTGGATTTTCTTTTTACAGTCTCATCTACTTGCTGAGGTTTTCCTTGAACTTGAAACCCTCCTGCTGCAGCCTCCCAAGTATCTGGGAATACAGGAGTGCATCCCAGAACCCAGCTTTTCACTGGATCCTAATACCACACTATGAGGAAAGGAAGGTAAGCCTAGAAATCATGTGTGTGTCTTAGACAAAAACTGCCAAGATTTGAAACCAGCTCTGCCACTTATGCAAAATGAGAACTTTAAGAAACAGCTGATAGTGTGTTAAAGAAGCTAATTAATTCACTATAGTTACCAGGAAAACAGGGCTTAGTTTCTAAAATGCAGCCAACAGGATGAGCCAAATGAAGAAAAACAAAAAAAAAAAAGCTTTTATTATGCATCTAGTTTCAAAAAAAAAAATGTTATTTTAAAAATACATCAATATTCAGACAACATGCGATTTCCTGGTCTTTAACTCTTACCTTGTCCTTTCTTTCCCCTCGGGTGTTTTTGAGCATGTAAATAACCTCTCATTGCCCTGTGATCCTCAGGCACACTGGGCAAGCATATGCATGAGGTATAATCTTCACCAAGAGGAGATCAGCCAAAAAACAGCACTGGGACATCAACCAACTGTAAGGCTTCACCCGAAAAAGGGAGTTTCTGAAAGCTGTCATGCTGAGACCCTGCCCAGCAGGATGTGGCACGCATATTCTTTATAAGACATGAGAGTGTAGAATAATAATAGCATGCTCTGTGAGGGGGACAACACACTGTGCAGGAATACAGAGGAGAAGATCCCCGAGGGCTGAGATGTTTGGGGGAAACTCTATTCATTTTTTTGGGTTTTTTTCTTTTTTTTAACTTTATTTATGTTATGACCTGCTCAGCCTGTTATTTATTTATTTATTTATTTATTGTCTTTTTTTCGAGACAGGGTCTCTCTGTGCAGTTCAGGCTGGCCTTGAGCTCACTTTTGTAGCCCTGGCTGGTCTTGAACTTGCACTGATCCTCCTGCCTCAGCCTCCCAAGTGCTGGGATTACAGGCGTGTACCACCATGCCTGGCATAAGCAGGCACTTTAGACCCCTGAGCTATCTCACTGGGGAAACTTTTGAGAAGCAAATGTGACTTGACTTTGTGTGCGTGTGCTAGGGACTAAGCTCAGGCCTCAAGCATGCTTGGCAGCAGCTCTGAGGAACCGCAACAGCCTGCAGGTGATCCTCGATGACCCCAAGGATGGGGGAGGTGAGAAAGAAATGCCAGAAAATGCGGCATTATTGAAGGACGGGTGGGGAAGGGAGGGGGACAGGAGATGGGGGAGGGAGAGGGAGCAGGCAGGAGGGAGAGAAGATGGAGAGAGGGAGACTAAGATCATTTTAAGTGGAAAAAATACCTCCAGGCACAAAATAATGAGACCAGGTTACAAAAAATCCTGAATGTCAAGTTGAGGATTTGAATTTTAGGCAGAGGATGGCTGGAAAGCTGCCAAATATTTTAGAGAGGAAAAAATGTTATAAAATGAAAACATGTTTTAGGTTTTAACTTTTTTCCATTTTCTTCATTTTGTCGGAAGTGCAATAAAGTTACACTTAAATTTAAAAGGCACAAAATGGTATATAATAAAGCATCCGCCTCCCACTTCTGTCCCTCTGCTGTGGTTTTCCTTCTAGAGATAAACCAGTGTCACCACTTTCTTTGATATTTTTCCAGAGATACAGGCGTATATGGAAGCAAAGATGGGCCGACATTCCACCGTGCCCCTTCTCTCTAAGGAAAATCTCCACATCTATTTTTACCTTGCATCTTTCACTCAGAAGTATAACTTAGAGCTTCTATTGTATGAATGCATAAAAGAGCTGTGTTCATGTTTTTTAAATAGACGGAATGGAATAAAACAGTGCATTGTTAAAATTGTCTCTACTGGGCCAGCTAGCTCAGCAGACTAAAGCTGGCTGCTTAGGCAGGCGCACGGGATAGGGTTCATTCCCTGGGGTACTGTGCTAGCCCCACCCCCGGGGTACACTGAGACCATTGAGACTGGGCGTGGTGGCACATGCCTGTAATCCCAGCGCTTGGGAGGCTGAAAACAGGAGGATCACTATGAGTCCAATCGATGGAATGAGGCCCTGCAAACCCTGCATTAAATGCATAAAAAAATTATAAAAATTAAAAATTTAAAAAAGGCCTCTACTTTATCTCTCCCTTGGTGCCCTGTTCTCCCAGCAAGTACCTCAGTTGGTCTAGTTTCTTTTTTGTTGTTGTTTTTGCAGGACTGGGGTTTGAACTCATGACCTTGCACTTGCCAGGCAGGAACTTGTGCCACAGAGCTATCTCCCCAGCTCCTGGTCTGGTTTCTCATATATATCCTCTGAGATATTCTCAACATATGCAAATGAACAAACACATATACAATCCTTCTTTTTACTTTTAAAATAAACAAATAAAATGCATGCTACACACCACCTCATCTTTTTTATTTAGAAGCATTCTTAGAAATCATTTTTTTAAAGCCGAGTGTGGTGGCACACATTTGTAATCCCAGCACTTGGGAGACTGAGGCAGGAGGATTACTGTGAGTTTAAGACCAGCCTGGGCTACAAAAGTGAGTTCAAGGCCAGCCTGAACTGCATAGAGAGACACTGTCTCAAAAAGACAAAAAAAAAAAAAAAAATTTTTTTTTTTTTTCTTTTTGCAGAACTAGGGATTGAACTCAGGCCATTGTGTTTGCCAGGCAAGCATTTATTCTACTGAGCTATCTCCCAGGCTCTAGAAATCTTAATGAAGTATGTTTAGATGAACAATATTGCAACATCAATTTCTGGTTTTGACAATGTTTTATGGTTATGTATGTCGTTATCACTGGGAGGAGCTTAGGGAAAGACATGTAGGAACTCTGCTCTATTTTTGGAACTCCTGAAGAGTCTTGAAGTATGCCAAAATAAAGGTACTGTAAATATTTCTCAGTGATTATTCCATGTCAGCACACAGTTTCATCTTTTTATGGAATACATCTAACAGTTTATTTAACCTGTCCTCTATGTAGTTAAGTGATTTCAGATTTTCCTAGCATTGATGGTGGTAAGTGTCCCTCAGCACATGTGTAGCCTTTGACTACATTGTTAAAAGTTATCAGTGGACCTAATCATATAACCACAATAAAGATCCCACTAGGAGAGGTCAGAGTCAGAAACCTCTTGGTCTCATCCTGATCCTGCTATTTACTACTTCCCTGACAGTAAACATGCCACAACACTCTGATCTTGGTCCCATCATTCATACCACTGTGATCACCTGTCCTGGTGACCAGTTCTGAGAATTCCATATGCTGATAATTATAACAGCATTTCTTCAAATTGCATCCATTGGGCAAGAAAATAAGGAATGGGTCTCACCTAGAATATGTATCACAATTCTCTATCTAGTCAAGTTAGTCTTTCAAGAAATAAGACTCTTGAGCTAGAGACCAAGGACTGTAAGTGGAAAAAAAAAAAAAAACCAGCCAGAGCTTTGTGTTGTCTTGCATTGTCAGCCTATGCCCACCAAATTCCGTGATGGGGACAAAAGGACCTAGTAAGGATATAGAGAACTGTGTTATGAAAGAGGAAGACAGATGGTGACAGGCATTGTGTATCGGCCAGCTTTCCCAGCGCTGAAACACAACACCCAGCATCCACACGTAAAGGAGCAGAGGCTCAGCTTGGTTCATGCATTTGGACTTGATTCAGCCCAAGGCTGGCTGGCTCCAAGGCAGGAATGTCATGGTGGAGGGTGTAGCCTAATTAGCATCTCAAGAAATGGAATGCAATAAACAAAGCCCAGGGACAGCTGTGGTCTGTTACTGACAATCCTGGAAAGCTGGGATAGGGGAATCCCAGAAAGCTGGGCCTCCAGGTGATAGATAGCAGTTTCACCTGTGGGCTCTCTGTTTGTTGCTTTCTCCCTTGCTTGGGATGTTAATGGTTAACATCTGTATGAACCTAGTAATAAAGAAAAGGTGGAGGTCAACGGAGATCGTGGTCACATTCACGACTATGCACATGGTCCTCCTTTACTAAAATGATTATGCACAAGATCATGCTCACTAGCCAAAATGAAGCTGAATTGCTTTGGGTTCTTTGCTCACTGAGGATGAATCTCAGTCCTCTGAGCTACCTTCATTAGGCCTTCCCATCATTTCTTTCAGCGCCGACTTATAATATACAACAGAGGGGGTGGTGCGGCAAAGCTGCTTAGGTCACAGCAGCCAGGAAGCACAAGAGAGCAGCCCCAGAGAGGAGTGCCCAACTGAGGGACCAGATACAGACCCTCAAGGTCATGGTTCGATGACCCCCACAGAAGCATCCAGAAGTGCATTTTACTAATCCTCTGGGTGGCTTGAAAGCCAATCAGGTTAACACAATCAGGTTGAATACACACTGCTTTTATACTGAGCAGAAGCAACCTTGCTCTTTGCCTAGAGGAAGACACTGCCTCATCCCAGGGACACCTAATGCAAACATACATCCAAGTAACGGCCTGAACAAAGAACATTCCAGGTCTCATATTCTTTTTTTTTTTTTTTAATTTATGGATTTAGTACAGGGTCTCACTACACAGCACAGACTCATAGTGATCCTCCTGTTTTCAGCCTCCCCAGCACTGGGATTACAGGTGTGTGCCACCATACCTGGACTCATTCACCAGCTCAGCGCATCCTGGGTGGGGCCGGTGCAGCATGCAG
>PVKN010039854.1:0-10818 GCA_004027915.1 Capromys pilorides
CCTGTACCAAATACATAAATGAAAAAAAAAAAAAAATTAGATGGTTAAAAAAAGAATAAATCAATATAGTTCATTAGTTGTTGCAGTTTTTCAATAATTGTTATAAGCCAAAAAGACCCTCTCAAATTTTAACAGTAGCAATCTGCTCTTTAAGAAAACTGGAGTGGCCATAATTTAGCTTCACAAAATACAGTGACTGTAACCTGAAGTATAAACATATTTTAGGGCCAGAGATATGGCTGAGTGATATGTTGTTTGCCTGGCAAGCGTGAGGGCCTAAGTTCAATTCTCAGTACAAAAAAATTACCTAGTAGATATAAAAAACTAGACACAGATCTCTTAAACAGAGAAATATTTCACATCATTGATAGTCATTCACATTTACCCAAAGGAGAAATTAAAAGGATAAGAGAAATGACTGCTAAGCAAGATTACAATTTGATTTAAGGCTGTGCTAGTTTTTCAGCAGACAGCAATATCGTACCTCAAGTGGGTCATTCATACTACAAACATCAAGGATTTTACGTTTATTATGTCTTTTCTGAAATGTGTTAGTAAAGGTTTTTGAGGGAAAAAAAAAAAAGGTTTTTGTTTTTTTTTTTTTTTCATTGACTAAGTGGCTAAATTGCCCAGGCTGAGTTAGTACTTACTGTTTTCCTGCCTCAGTCTCTCAGACTACTAGGATTTAAGAGGCATGTGTCACCCAGCACAAATGTTGGTCTTATTTTACAAAAGTAATATGCTCCTTGCTGAGTTTTGTTATAACAGGAATTTATGTGAATGACCATCTATCAAATGAATAAAGTATATTTTTCATTTAAAAAATCAGAAACGAGCCAGGCATGGCAGCACATCTATAATCCCATTTCTCTGGAAAGGCCGAGACAAGAGTTCGCTCCTGGGGAATTTATTGAGACCTCTCAAAGTAAAAAATGAAAAGGGAGGTTTGGAGACAGAGCTCAGCAGTCTAAGTGCCTGCCTGGCAAGCGCAAGGACCCGGGTTCAGTCATCGGTACAGCATGTCATGCCAGCCCCAAGCCGAGCTGGCCCCAGAAACTAGGTGTGGTGTTGCATGCCTGTAATTCCAGCTCTGAGGCTGAGAAAGGAGAATCACTACAGTCCACACTGCAAATAAATTAATTTTAAAAAGATTTTTTATAAAGGGGGGCTGCTGGGAAAGTAATGCAAATTCAGTACAAAGGTTCATTCCCCAGTACTTCACTACCCCTAAAATATTTTCTAGAGCTGGGATGTGACTCAGTGGTACAGCACTTGCCTAGTACGCACCAGGCCTTGAGTTTAATACCCAGTACCACCACCAAAAAAAAAGAAAAATCTTATTTGTCAAGAGGGAAGAGTGTGATATATTTCACTTAAAATAAATTAAGAGGGGGCCAGCGAGACAGCTCAGCAGTCTAAAGCGCTTGCTTAGGCAAGCTTGGGCAACTGCAGGGATCGCGGTTCAATCCCGGCACCACATGCTGCACCAGTCCCAACCCCAGGGCAGGCTGAGCCAGCCATAAAATAAAATAATTAATTAATTAAGAGGATGTTGGCCAAAGTGATTTCTTGACTCATTGGCATGGCAAAGATTTCTGAAGACCTATATCCTTCTTGGTAAAACAACCCTCAGGAATCTAGGTCAACAATGAAGGAATTAATATCCATATTTACATCATGCCAGATTCCACCACAAAGTCAAGTACTATACTTAGCAATATATTCAGTATACTGCTAATTCAGTAAATAACTGTTTGGTGGCCCAAGGAAAACAAAAACAAGATTTGGACTGGAAAAGCTGTTCAGTGCTAGAGAGCTTGTTTCGAATTCAAAAGGTCCTGGGTTCAATCCCCAAGACTACTCTCCAAAAACTAATTTTAAGAAAAAATATAATGAAACTATCTGATTACATGATAAATTGTACAATCAAATTACATGTGTCCTTAGGAAAAATAAAATATCTGCATGAATGACGATTTGGTCAACACAATGCATCATTCTCATTATTACTGTACTTTCTCTATAATCATTCAAATTCTCTGATTTCAAATCTACTTTATCTTGACTTTCCAAAATGTGGTTTAAGCTTTAAAGCAAAGCTACTCAAAATGTGGTGCATCAACTGGTGCCAGACCTGCTTGTGACATGAAACAGACCTTTAGCTTTATATTTTAATAAATACAACTGTAAGTTTTGAGAATTAGTATTCATTGTACCGTAATATTTAAGCCAAAATTTCAGTCCCAAACTGATCCTCAAAACTTAAAAATTGTGCCTGGAATCAAATATTATTTATACATAAACAAGAAAACTTTAGTTAACATATTTGCCTAAAGTCAAAGCATTTCCAGAGCAAAACTTACAGCTCTTGAGTCTCAGTCAGTTCTCTCTGTAATGAAAAACAGGTTAGAACCCATTCAAAAATACACATTTGAAAAAAAAAATGTAGTGAAATAAAACAAAGACCTTTAATAGCTTACAATTTCCTGTTTTCATGTATATATGACTCTTAAAACCAGCTGTACTTTCTTAAGATAAGCAAACCAGGAAGGGAAAAGCTTTTTTTAAATACTAAGTTGTAATATGTCAGATTCACTAGTAGTAAAGTTATTCAACTTCACCTTTTACAAAACTGCTTCTGAATGCTTAATTTGCTCTGACATAGTAAAAGCCAGATAGCAAGTCAGATGTGCTAAAGCAAAGTCGAGTTAATTTAACTTATTACAAAAAACTCAAACTTCAACATGTGAGAATCATACCGCTTTAAAAGGTATAGTATTAACAGACAAAATGTACATTATTATCTCATTTGAACATAACTGAATATAACCTATACTCTTCAATTAATGCTGACAGGAAAAGGTCATTTATACCATGATTGTCCTACTTACAGAGTAACTCTTTAAGGACACACTCTAAATACCTGCAACATAAACTTTAAGTTTCCTTTAAAAATAAAAAATTGGGAGGGGCCAGGAAGATAGCGCCACGACACAAGTGCCTGCCTGGCAAGTGCAAGGTTGAGAGTTTGAACCCGGTCCCACAAATAAATAAATAAGTAAACAAACAAACAAACAAATAAATAATAAAAAATTGGGGTCAGGAGGTAGCTCAGTGGTTTAAGCGCCTGCCTGGTTAAGCACAAGGTCCTGAGTTTCATCCCTGGTACAAAATAAATGCATAAATAAAATAAATTTTAAAAAATTACTCTTTCAAAACAAAACTTTAAAGAGATTAATATCAAATTATATGTAAAAACTTTCCCTTGCAGTGAAATTACATTCTTACCCACTTAACAATAGTAATGTTATATATTCTTTAAAAAGTAAATTTACAAGACAACACAACTTTTTCAGGTTAATATAGACTACCCTCATTATAAAAAAAAAAAAAATACTTTCACTGTAACTTTCTGACTCGCACATTGAACTGAATTTAGTAAATCCCAAAATTGAACTATTTAACATACTACTTGCTATAGCTGCACCTTTATTCTACCATGTCAATTAGAAATCTAAGTATAACCTAGAAAATAATAAACTCTGCCCCAAGACAGATTACAACATCTCACTAGATACTTGGACAGATCCCACTTCTGTGGTATGAACAATCCAGTGATCGGAGAACCTATTAGCACTTTCAGTGGTTCAATGATATAAACCTCCCTGTGTAGCTCATGTGCCACAGTTTCACTGGTTTAGCCAGATCCTGTTAAAATCTTCTGTAATTCTCATTTAAAAAAGGAAATGTTGGTTGTTTTATCTTTTCTCAGTCGTAAAAAGAATTACAGGGTCCATGATATAGCTCAGCGGCACAAGTGCCTGCCTGACAAGAGTGTTTGATTCCCTGTACCAAAAAAAACAAGAAATCACAGCTAATAATGTGAGACAATCTTGTGAAACTTATGATAGCAACCACATACATAAAACAAAAACAAATAAACAGAAAAAAGAAAACTCAAGACAATTTGACTTTCGTTTTACTTGCATTTCAGCACACTGAAGTAGGGAAAAGGGCCAGGGAGATAGCTCAGTAGAGTAAGCGCTTGCCTGGCAAGTGCAGGGTCCTGAGTTCAATCCCCAGTACCACAAAATAAATAAATAAACGAAGTAGGGAAGAAACACCAGCCTTAAGAATCAAGTATGTCTTTAGCCAGGTATAGTGCACACACATAAAAATCAAGTAGCTGGGAAGGATGAGGCAGAAAAATGATCTTCCTTTCTCTTCAAGCTAGCCTGAACTACACCATGAGACCCTGTCTCAAAAAACAAAACAACAAAAAGAATCAAATATGTTTTTCCTTAGGAGTTTTTCTCCTCTGTACTAAAGTGTACGTACAGTGCTAAAATGGCAGTGTGTATGCATGGGTGTGTCTCTTTCCCTAGCTGCACTGTAGATCAAACCAAAAGACTTAACACACCACAGGCAAGTCCACTACCACTGAACTACATACCCAGACCAGCAGGCTATATTGTAGATCTACCTTCAGGATATCGTAAAGGCTCAAAAGTGAATCATTTAATCTTTTTGTCAATATTAACAGTAAAACAATGGGTATCTCTTTCCCTAACTGCACTGTAGATCAAACCAAAAGACTTACACATGACAGACAAGTCCACTGAACTACATACCCAGACCAGCAGGCTATATTTTAGATCTACCTTCAGGATGTCACAAAGGTTCAAAAGTGAATCATTTAATCTTTTTGTCAATATTAACAGTAAAACAATGGATATGATTAACATAAATGTGTTCTCTACTTAACAGTAAGAGGAAAATCAAATTTTAAAAAGTTAGATTACAAATAAGAACTATGAATACTTGCCTCTCAATACAACTAAAATTAAACATGGTTTTCTTTTTCCTGACTTCAAATGTAATCAAGAAATTGTTGGAATTAGATTACAAAAGATACAAGGAGACAGCTCAAAAGCATAAGCACCTGCCTGGCAAGCACAAGATCCTGAGTTCGATCTCGGGTTCCAAAAAAAAAAAAAGTCTCTTATTCTCTAGATTACAAAAGACAAATCATCACCTGAAATTGAATGTAACGTTTACCTAAAAGTACTACAAGTTACAGAAAGTACTGCACAAAACACTGTGTAAATTGTCTTCCCTTCCTGAAATCATTGGAATATAACCTCTCAAACTCTTAACTAGACTAAATCTTTCTAAGAGAGAAGAAACGGTTGAAACTTTTAGAAGTGCTTTTCAACAAAAGTTGAAGTGTATACAGGCAGCCAAGTGGGAATGGCAGAAGGAAAGGAGAGGAAAATGTGCCATTTAAAAAATGTCTACACTGGAGGGTCCATGTTTGTGATCCCAGTGTGTAAGTTCAAGACCAGCCTGAAATACATAGCTGCCTCAAAAAACAAAAAAAGGTAAAAACCACGTGTTATGTAACCTCTTGATCCAAGCTTCTAAGTTATCACCAAAGAAAAAAAGAACAAGTGACATATAAGCAATTTACCATTTTCTTAAAATAGGACTGTTTCAGTAACTACATGAACACTCTACCATTAAACCATAAAGCAGGAAAAAAAAAAATACTCCCTTTATTCAACACCAATAATCTTTACAATGTTGAATATATTCATGTTAAGTATTTGTGTTCAGAAAACTGTTTCCTCTACATTGGTGAAAATGTTACTGAGAAATGTGTGCTCTGATTTCACTCACACTTGAAGTTCTGTCTAAATTTTAACTTCGCAAGGTAAAACTTTTGGGTTCCTTTCCCAGTCAACAGTATCCAAAAGTTCAACTTGCAGGCAAGCAATTCTTGTTGCTTGCAGAGCTAGTTGTAAACTATAACAATACATTTTGGAAGTATTCGTTGACCTTAACGTTTGCAACCCTTGCTTGTATTCTCTGGATGAAAACTGCTGACGAAAAAAGGCTACAAGGTATTTTCTTAAGACACCAGCTGCCGCCCCACGCGAGAAGCTTTTTCATTAATCTTACCCGTGAAGAGGAACGAAGGATTCTGACAAGGACAGATTAAGCAACTGTCTCCTCTCTGTATCCTCATTTAAATCACGTTCTACAGAAACGACTTACCTTGTATGACGTGCTCTGGTGAGATAGTCTTCTTTTCTGATTTGTTGCAAATCTCATTGGCCTCAGATGATATAAGGTGAATGAATTCCGTGCAGCAGTTCACCACCAGCTCTCGGGCATCATTGGCCACCCGGACATTGGGAAGGGTCTCTTTAATCATCTTATTGATAGCAGCCCTGGGGATAGTGAGATCATCATCGTTGCCAGATGAGGAAGCCATCGTATCTTCCTGTCTTTCTGAGCTCCGATTTTTGAAAACTGACCAGCTCTGATCCACTACTTCGCAGAGACTCCTCAAAAGGCCGCCTCTGACAATGACCCCTAGAGCACTCTTAGAAGAGGGTAGAAAAAATGAGGAAGGGAGGATAAGCTGGCGCCGGAGGACGCAACCCTCGACTCTGACAGATTCAGGAAGAGTTTGAGAGGAAATTCGGGGGGCGGGGGAGGGAGGGCTGAGGACTAAGGGGTTGCCTAGGTTGCAGAAGGGACAGCAAGGTGGTCCGGAAGTCTGAATGACTTAGGAACCACCTCCGCGTCTTCTCAGAGGGGTGGTAGCTGTCGCCTCGGCACCGAAACCGGGAAAGACCTGGAGATATAAGCTTCGCCTCGGCGCTGGCCGGACACCCAGCAGGCTCGCTCTACAGAGCTCGAGCCCCAGCAGCCGCCCCCGCCAGCAGCCGCCGCCGCCGCCTCGGCCAAACCATCCTTCAGACACCCGCACCGCAGCCTCACAACATGTCGGCCGCTACCACCGCTTGAACTGCGGCAGCCGCCTGGGAACGAATATAAACGGAAGAAAGCACGAGGGTAGCTTCTGAGGTGGACGCCGTGGCAGTTTAGCCGGAAAACAGGTCTTGGAACACGAAGCGGCAGCAGCGGTAGTCTCCACCAGAGGCCGAGGAGGATTTGCTGGAAGTCGCTCCCGACAACCTCTGCGCCACCGGAAGTCTCGTTCCTTAGCTCCCAGCCTCCCTCCGAGCTCGACTTCCGGGTGTGGCTGCCGGCCTTTCCCCGCCCGTGGCGGCGGGAACCTCCTGTTCTCACCGGTGGCAGTTTCGGCTTCTGGAGGTCCCGCCACGCGCCCGGGGACCCCCGACTTTTCTACAGGGACTGTAGCGTGACGCTCGCGCGCCTCTCACTGTCGGAGTCGCCAGAGCAATCGCCGCAGGGCTGGGCGTTTCCCCAGGAAGGGCGGGAGGGGTGGACGGACAAGGTAGGGTATTTCTCTGCATCGGAGCTACACAGACTTCAAAACCACGCTTGGAGACAAAGGAACGCTGTCTGTTACTCTGAAAGAGTTTGTTACTCTTTTAGAACCCAGAATTGAAGTTGAAAGCGAGAGCAAGGGCCGCGGATCCGAGAGTGAAAGGCGGGAAAGTAGCACTCTTACCGGAGAAGAGGCTTTTTTTTTTTTTTTTTTTTTTTTTTTTTTTTTTTTTTTTTTTTTTTTTTTTTTTTTTTTCTTTTTTTTTTTGTCTTTTTGAGACAGGGTCTCGCTATGCAGTTCAGGCTGGCCTTGAGCTCACTTTTGCAGCCCCGCCTGGTCTCGATCGACTTTTAAAGATAATGTAGATGACGTTATTATGAATAGAGCTCTGTAGCCTTCCACCTATTTTCTCGTTTATTGGGAAATGAAACGTTCAGAAAAGTGACTTGCTCTTGCACTACAAATGGCTAAATCGGAAACTGAAAGTCAGCTCTTACGCGGTGGAATGCGTTTGCATAAGAGAAAGTATGTATGTTATAGCATCTTAAGTAACCGATTTTTGTTTGTTTTTGAGACAGGATCTCGCCTTGTAGTTAAAGGCAGCCTCGTGCTCACAATGCAGCAGGCTGGCCTTGAACTCATAGCAATTCACCTTTCTCAGCGACCCTAGTGCTGGGATTATAGGCGTGTGCCGCTGTACCTGGCTAAGTAACTGGTTTTTGCTTCTGTAAAGAATCACTAGTAATACCAATGAATGTCAGGTTTTTAACAGAAATTACACTATTTTTGAAAACTGAAGTTTTCCTATAGTTCTGTAGAAGAAGACTTATAAATGGTGGGATGTTGCAATTTTTAAAATAAATCATAAACTGTTCGGAGTGTTTTCTTAAACTGATTGGTTTCCTGGAGCCCTTACACTTTAATTTTGTGATGCTCAATATCAAACCCAGGGCCACAAACATACCAGACAACCACTCTACCATTAAGCTGAACTCCCAGCCCTTATTTCTTCATTTAATTTTTTTTTTTCAGGACACTTACTCCATTCTTTAGTTTCTAAAGTTCAGGCACTTGTTTTTCAGTGCTATTAAGTTTAGTGGAGACCAAGTTGTTTTGATAAAAATGGTTTCGTAAGCGTGGAGTAGTGGCACACACCATCACCACCACCTGCACCAGGAAACAGGCAACAGCATCATGGCAGGAGATCATGAGACCACACTGACCTACACTCAGAACCTGTCTCAAAACGTAGCTAAACAATAGTTTTCTTAAAAATAAGAACTTGGCCAGGTGTTGTGCATGACTAATCCCAGCTATTTCAGAGGATGAGGTTATAGGCTGATCAATTTGAGTCTAGCCTAAGCAATATTGAGACCTGAACTGAGCATATTCCACAAAAAAGTTGAAGGCAGGATTGTAGGTGAGTGATTACAGGTAGTGACTGCAAAGAGAGATGAGCAGAAGACAGGGAAATCTAGAGAATGACCATAGGCAAAGACAAAGGAGTGGTAAGGGAAATAACAAAAATAAGTTGATAAATTCATTGTCAAAGAAGTGGACACAAAACTGACCATATTTTACAAAAGTAGGAAGTAGCCAAAAGTGTTAGAATAAACACTAGGAACAAATGGTATTCACCCAGTGATAATTGTATAAACAAGTCATGAACAAAAGCCTTAAAGCCTTTTCTTTTGCCTGTTCAGTTAAAGCTGATAAATTTTAGCCAAGCATGGTGGCGCTGAGGTAGGAGGGTCAGGATCACTGCGGTCAAGGCCAGCATAGACTACAAAATAAGTTTAAGCCCAGCCTGAACTGCATAGTGAAACCCTGTCTCAGACCAAAAAAAAAAAAAAAAAAAGCTGACAAATTTGCATAGCTCTATTTCCACACATCAACTCTGACGCTAACTAAAAAATTTAGTCCTTTAAACTACATGAAAAATTTAAAATGGAATGCAAAATGTTTTATTTCAAATGACATAATTTTAGATTTATGTTTAAATTTGTTTAAATTGATTTTCTTAAAAGCATTTGCTGGGGCAGGAAAATCAAGTTCAAGACCAGTCTGGGAAACTTAGAAGACCCTGTATCAAAAAATAAAAGGGGTTGGGAATAGGGTGAGAAAGTCCTAGGTACAACCCAACAATCATCAGTACTGGGTTGGTATGGTATAAAGAATTTGCAACAAACAACTAAAAAACCTACTTCTATAGATCCCATTTAGTCATTGCTTTCTTTCAACAAATGTTTATTAAGTGTCTGTTGTATACTTAGGTAGGCACTAGAGATACAGAAGGATAGAATAATAAACAGGATAATGTTTATTGCCTGTTGCCAAAAGAAATAATACCAAAGGAAAAAAAAATCACTTCGATAATATGAAATAATAATTTAACTTTTTAAAGCAATTGAGAATTATAGTAAATCTATTTGAAGAACTATTAAAACCATTAAAGGGCTGGGGAGACAGCTCAGGGATATAAGCCCCTCACTGGCATACACAAGGTCCCAAGTTCAATCCCTGGCACCACACAAAATAATAATAATAATAATATGAAGATTAAATATGAATATGGTACATTTCTCAGGCTGGCCAGATAGCTCAGCAGATTAAAGCATCTACTTAGGCAGACACAGGGACCGGGGTTTGATCACCAGCCTACCATGCCAGCCCTGCCACCAGAGGCTCGCTGAGCTGGTGATTGAGACTGGGTGTGGTGCACGTGCCTGTAATCCCAGCACTTGGAAGACTGAAAAACAGGAACGATCTCTATGAGTCTGAGCTGTGTAGTGAAACCCTGTACCAAATACATAAAAAATAAAAAATAATATGAGAGCCAGTGAAAGCAAACCAAGGTCTTTCTAGATCTGATGACAGCCAGCTGGTCCCCCACACATGAGTTCAACCAAAATCAACCCTAGTGCTGGGATTACAGGTATGAGCCACCACATGTGGCCCGCTCAGCACGGCCCGGGGGCTGGGCCAACACGGCCTGTGGTGCCAGGGAATTGAACCCTGTTCTCTGAGATTGTGTAAGGAGGTACTTAGTCCACTGAGCTATCTCGCTGGCCCTCGCTCTCATTTTTCTAGCAGATACACTTGTGTTTTCATGATAAAGCAGAAGCTACCTGCTTTTCTATTTACTTAGCAGGTTCCCTTTGTGCTTGGTACCATAAAAAAAACACCATAAAAAACAATGAGAGACACAAAGCCTGATGGGAAGTTTCCCCATTGATGAATTTTCCATTAAATAGGCAAACTAACCAAAGATGACACTGCAAAAACCAAAACCAAACAAAGGTGACACAGTACAATATGACTAAGTCCCATGATTATGGCGTGATAGGTCCTATAGGCACAATATCAAAGCAGATAAGTATGTGGTATGCTATGGTTTAGATATAGTTTGAATGTCCCTCCAAGCTTCTTATGTTGAAATTTAATCCATTATGAGGTATTAAGAGGGTATAAATGTAGTCCAGTTATGGTATTTAGAGGTAAGACCTTTGCAAAGTGATTAGAATTAAAATCATTAGGGGTAATACCCATGCTTG